>CM077620.1:15277122-15449143 GCA_039566895.2 Turritopsis rubra
ACCAGAGACAACTGCAGCTATAACTGATGCTCCTCTAGTGGAAACAACTTCGGCACCTGAAACTACTGTTGGCGAAACTGATGCCCCTCTTGTAGTTACCAAAGAAACGGAGCCTCCAATTGTCGTTGAAACAACAGCTGAACCTGTGACTACAGTTGCAGAAACAACAGCAGCTGCTGAGACCACTGCTGCTCCGGAGACGACCGTGGCTACAACCGATGTTCCTGTTGTAGAGTCAACTGCTGCACCAGAGACAACCGCAGCTATAACTGATGCTCCTATAGTGGAAACAACTGCAGCACCCGAAACTACTGTTGGTGGAACTGATGCTCCTCTTGTAGTTACCAAAGAAACAAAGCCTCCGGTTGTTATTGAAACAACAGCTAAACCTGTGACTACTGTTCCAGAAATAACAGCAGCTGCTGAGACCACTGCTGCTCCGGAGACGACCGTGGCTACAACCGATGTTCCTCTTGTAGAATCAACTGCTGCACCAGAGACAACTGCAGCTATAACTGATGCTCCTCTAGTGGAAACAACTTCGGCACCTGAAACTACTGTTGGCGAAACTGATGCCCCTCTTGTAGTTACCAAAGAAACGGAGCCTCCAATTGTCGTTGAAACAACAGCTGAACCTGTGACTACTGTTGCAGAAACAACAGCAGCTGCTGAGACCACTGCTGCTCCGGAGACGACCGTGGCTACAACCGATGTTCCTCTTGTAGAATCAACTGCTGCACCAGAGACAACCGCAGCTATAACTGATGCTCCTATAGTGGACACAACTGCAGCACCCGAAACTACTGTTGGTGAAACTCATGCTCCTCTTGTAGTTACCAAAGAAACAAAGCCTCCGGTCGTTATTGAAACAACAGCTGAACCTGTGACAACTGTTCCAGAAACAACAGCAGCTGCTGAGACCACTGCTGCTCCGGAGACGACCGTGGCTACAACCGATGTTCCTGTTGTAGAGTCAACTGCTGCACCAGAGACAACCCCAGCTATAACTGATGCTCCTATTGTTGAAACAACTGCGGCACCTGAAACTACTGTTGGCGAAACTGATGCCCCTCTTGTAGTTACCAAAGAAACGGAGCCTCCATTTGTCATTGAAACAACTGCTAAACCTGTGACTACAGTTGCAGAAACAACAGCAACTGCTGAGACCACTGCTGCTCCGGAGACGACCGTGGCTACAACCGATGTTCCTCTTGTAGAGTCAACTGCTGCACCAGAGACAACCGCAGCTATAACTGATGCTCCTCTAGTGGAAACAACTCCAGCACCCGAAACTACTGTTGGTGAAACTGATGCTCCTCTTGTTGTTACCAAAGAAACAGAGCCTCCGGTTGTTATTGAAACAACAGCTGAACCTGTGACTACTGTTGCAGAAACAACAGCAGCAGCTGAGACCACTGCTGCACCAGAGACAACCGCAGCTACAACCGATGCCCCTGTTGTGGAAACAACTGCGGCACCTGAAACTACTGTTGGCGAAACTGATGCCCCTCTTGTAGTTACCAAAGAAACAGAGCCTCCGGTTGTTATTGAAACAACAGCTGAACCTGGGACTACTGTTGAAGAAACAACAGCAGCTGCTGAGACTACTGCTGCACCAGAGACGACCGTGGCTACAACCGATGTTCCTCTTGTAGAATCAACTGCTGCACCACAGACAACCGCAGCTACAACTGATGCCCCTCTAGTGGAAACAACTGCAGCACCCAAAACTGCTGGTGGTGAAACTGATGCTGCTTTTGTAGTTACTAAAGAAACAGAGCCTCCGGTTGTTATTAAAACAACAGCTGAACCTGTGACTACTGTTGCAGAAACAACAGCAGCTGCTGAGACCACTCCTGCACCAGAGACAACCGCAGCTACAACTGATGCCCCTCTAGTGGAAACAACTGCAGCACCCGAAACTACTGTTGGTGAAACTGAAGCTCCTCTTGTAGTTACCAAAGAAACAGAGCCTCCGGTTGTTATTGAAACAACAGCTGAACCTTTGACTACTGTTGAAGAAACAACAGCAGCTGCTGAGACCACTGCTGCACCAGAGACGACCGTGACTACAACCGATGTTCCTCTTGTAGAATCAACTGCTGCACCACAGACAACCGCAGCTACAACTGATGCCCCTCTAGTGGAAACAACTGCAGCACCCGAAACTACTGTTGGTGAAACTGTTGCTCCTCTTGTAGTTACCAAAGAAACAGATTCTCCGGTTGTTATTGAAACAACAGCTGAACCTGGGACTACTGTTGAAGAAACAACAGCAGCTGCTGAGACCACTGCTGCACCAGAGACGACCGTGGCTACAACCGATGTTCCTCTTGTAGAATTAACTGCTGCACCACAGACAACCGCAGCTACAACTGATGCCCCTCTAGTGGAAACAACTGCAGCACCCGAAACTACTGGTGGTGAAACTGATGCTCCTTTTGTAGTTACTAAAGAAACAGAGCCTCCGGTTGTTATTAAAACAACAGCTGAACCTGTGACTACTGTTGCAGAAACAACAGCAGCTGCTGAGACCACTGCTGCACCAGAGGCAACCGCAGCTACAACTGATGCCCCTCTAGTGGAAACAACTGCCGCACCCGAAACTACTGTTGGTGAATCTGATGCTCCTCTTGTAGTTACCAAAGAAACAGAGCCTCCGGTTGTTATTGAAACAACAGCTGAACCTGTGACTACTGTTGAAGAAACAACAGCAGCTGCTGAGACCACTGCTGCACCACAGACGACCGTGGCTATAACCGATGTTCCTCTTGTAGAATCAACTGCTGCACCACAGACAACCGCAGCTACAACTGATGCCCCTCTAGTGGAAACAACTGCAGCACCCGAAACTACTGGTGGTGAAACTGATGCTCCTCTTGTAGTTACTGAAGAAACAGTACCTCCGGTTGTTATTGAAACAACAGCTGAACCTGTGACTACTGTTGCAGAAACAACAGCAGCTGCTGAGACCACTGCTGCACCAGAGACAATCGCAGCTACAACTGATGCCCCGCTAGTGGAAACAACTGTCGCACCCGAAACTACTGTTGATGAAACTGACGCCCCTCTTGTAGTTACCAAGGAAACGGAGCCTCAAATTGTCGTTGAAACAACAGCTAAATCTGTGACTACTGTTGCAGAAACAACAGCGGCTGCTGAGACCACTGCTGCCATAGAGACAACCGTTGCGGTAACTGATGCTCCTCTTGTAAAAGCAACTGCTGCGCCAGCGACAACCCAGGCTGTAACTGATGCTCCTGTTGTGAAAACAACTGTGCCACCCGAAACTACTGTTGGCGAAACTGATGCTCCTCTTGTAGTTACCAAAGAAACAGAGCCTCCGATTGTTATTGAAACAACAGCTGAACCTGGGACTACTGTTGAAGAAACAACAGCAGCTGCTGAGACCACTGCTGCACCAGAGACAACCGCAGCTACAACTGACGCCCCTCTAGTGGAAACAACTGCAGCACCCGAAACTACTGTTGATGAAACTGACGCCCCTCTTGTAGTTACCAAGGAAACGGAGCCTGCAATTGTCGTTGAAACAACAGCTGAACCTTTGACTAATGTTGAAGAAACAACAGCAGCTGCTGAGACCACTGCTGCACCAGAGACGACCGTGACTACCACCGATGTTCCTCTTGTAGAATCAACTGCTGCACCACAGACAACCGCTGCTACAACTGATGCCCCTCTAGTGGAAACAACTGCAGCACCCGAAACTACTGTTGGTGAAACTGTTGCTCCTCTTGTAGTTACCAAAGAAACAGAGCCTCCGGTTGTTATTGAAACAACAGCTGAACCTGGAACTACTGTTGAAGAAACAACAGCAGCTGCTGAGACCACTGCTGCACCAGAGACGACCGTGGCTACAACCGATGTTCCTCTTGTAGAATTAACTGCTGCACCACAGACAACCGCAGTTACAACTGATGCCCCTCTAATGGAAACAACTGCAGCACCCGAAACTACTGTTGGTGAAACTGATGCTCCTCTGGTAGTTACCAAAGAAACAAAACCTCCGGTTGTTATTGAAACAACAGCTGAACCTGTGACTACTGTTCCAGAAACAACAGCAGCTGCTGAGACCACTGTTGCACCAGAGACAACCGCAGCTACAACTGACGCCCCTCTAGTGGAAGCAACTGCAGCACCCGAAACTACTGTTGATGAAACTGACGCCCCTCTTGTAGTTACCAAGGAAACGGAGCCTCCAATTGTCGTTGAAACAACAGCTAAATCTGTGACTACTGTTGCAGAAACAACAGCGGCTGCTGAGACCACTGCTGCCATAGAGACAACCGTTGCGGTAACTGATGCTCCTCTTGTAAAAGCAACTGCTGCGCCAGCGACAACCCAGGTTGTAACTGATGCTCCTGTTGTGGAAACAACTGTGCCACCCGAAACCACTGTTGGCGAAACTGATGCTCCTCTTGTAGTTACCAAAGAAACAGAGCCTCCGATTGTTATTGAAACAACAGCTGAACCTGGGACTACTGTTGAAGAAACAACAGCAGCTGCTGAGACCACTGCTGCACCAGAGACAACCGCAGCTACAACTGACGCCCCTCTAGTGGAAACAACTGCAGCACCCGAAACTACTGTTGATGAAACTGACGCCCCTCTTGTAGTTACCAAGGAAACGGAGCCTCCAATTGTCGTTGAAACAACAGCTGAACCTTTGACTACTGTTGAAGAAACAACAGCAGCTGCTGAGACCACTGCTGCACCAGAGACGACCGTGACTACAACCGATGTTCCTCTTGTAGAATCAACTGCTGCACCACAGATAACCGCAGCTACAACTGATGCCCCTCTAGTGGAAACAACTGCAGCACCCGAAACTACTGTTGGTGAAACTGATGCTCCTCTTGTAGTTACCAAAGAAACAGAGCCTCCGGTTGTTATTGAAACAACAGCTGAACCTGTGACTACTGTTGAAGAAACAACAGCAGCTGCTGAGACCACTGCTGCACCACAGACGACCGTGGCTATAACCGATGTTCCTCTTGTAGAATCAACTGCTGCACCACAGACAACCGCAGCTTCAACTGATGCCATTCTAGTGGAAACAACTGCAGCACCCGAAACTACTGGTGGTGAAACTGATGCTCCTCTTGTAGTTACTGAAGAAACAGTACCTCCGGTTGTTATTGAAACAACAGCTGAACCTGTGACTACTGTTGCAGAAACAACAGCAGCTGCTGAGACCACTGTTGCACCAGAGACAACCGCAGCTACAACTGACGCCCCTCTAGTGGAAACAACTGCAGCACCCGAAACTACTGTTGATGAAACTGACGCCCCTCTTGTAGTTACCAAGGAAACGGAGCCTCCAATTGTCGTTGAAACAACAGCTAAATCTGTGACTACTGTTGCAGAAACAACAGCGGCTGCTGAGACCACTGCTGCCATAGAGACAACCGTTGCGGTAACTGATGCTCCTCTTGTAAAAGCAACTGCTGCGCCAGCGACAACCCAGGCTGTAACTGATGCTCCTGTTGTGAAAACAACTGTGCCACCCGAAACTACTGTTGGCGAAACTGATGCTCCTCTTGTAGTTACCAAAGAAACAGAGCCTCCGATTGTTATTGAAACAACAGCTGAACCTGGGACTACTGTTGAAGAAACAACAGCAGCTGCTGAGACCACTGCTGCACCAGAGACAACCGCAGCTACAACTGACGCCCCTCTAGTGGAAACAACTGCAGCACCCGAAACTACTGTTGATGAAACTGACGCCCCTCTTGTAGTTACCAAGGAAACGGAGCCTCCAATTGTCGTTGAAACAACAGCTGAACCTTTGACTACTGTTGAAGAAACAACAGCAGCTGCTGAGACCACTGCTGCACCAGAGACGACCGTGACTACAACCGATGTTCCTCTTGTAGAATCAACTGCTGCACCACAGACAACCGCTGCTACAACTGATGCCCCTCTAGTGGAAACAACTGCAGCACCCGAAACTACTGTTGGTGAAACTGTTGCTCCTCTTGTAGTTACCAAAGAAACAGAGCCTCCGGTTGTTATTGAAACAACAGCTGAACCTGGGACTACTGTTGAAGAAACAACAGCAGCTGCTGAGACCACTGCTGCACCAGAGACGACCGTGGCTACAACCGATGTTCCTCTTGTAGAATTAACTGCTGCACCACAGACAACCGCAGCTACAACTGATGCCCCTCTAATGGAAACAACTGCAGCACCCGAAACTACTGTTGGTGAAACTGATGCTCCTCTGGTAGTTACCAAAGAAACAAAACCTCCGGTTGTTATTGAAACAACAGCTGAACCTGTGACTACTGTTCCAGAAACAACAGCAGCTGCTGAGACCACTGTTGCACCAGAGACAACCGCAGCTACAACTGACGCCCCTCTAGTGGAAACAACTGCAGCACCCGAAACTACTGTTGATGAAACTGACGCCCCTCTTGTAGTTACCAAGGAAACGGAGCCTCCAATTGTCGTTGAAACAACAGCTAAATCTGTGATTACTGTTGCAGAAACAACAGCGGCTGCTGAGACCACTGCTGCCATAGAGACAACCGTTGCGGTAACTGATGCTCCTCTTGTAAAAGCAACTGCTGCGCCAGCGACAACCCAGGTTGTAACTGATGCTCCTGTTGTGGAAACAACTGTGCCACCCGAAACCACTGTTGGCGAAACTGATGCTCCTCTTGTAGTTACCAAAGAAACAGAGCCTCCGATTGTTATTGAAACAACAGCTGAACCTGGGACTACTGTTGAAGAAACAACAGCAGCTGCTGAGACCACTGCTGCACCAGAGACAACCGCAGCTACAACTGACGCCCCTCTAGTGGAAACAACTGCAGCACCCGAAACTACTGTTGATGAAACTGACGCCCCTCTTGTAGTTACCAAGGAAACGGAGCCTCCAATTGTCGTTGAAACAACAGCTGAACCTTTGACTACTGTTGAAGAAACAACAGCAGCTGCTGAGACCACTGCTGCACCAGAGACGACCGTGACTACAACCGATGTTCCTCTTGTAGAATCAACTGCTGCACCACAGACAACCGCAGCTACAACTGATGCCCCTCTAGTGGAAACAACTGCAGCACCCGAAACTACTGTTGGTGAAACTGATGCTCCTCTTGTAGTTACCAAAGAAACAGAGCCTCCGGTTGTTATTGAAACAACAGCTGAACCTGTGACTACTGTTGAAGAAACAACAGCAGCTGCTGAGACCACTGCTGCACCACAGACGACCGTGGCTATAACCGATGTTCCTCTTGTAGAATCAACTGCTGCACCACAGACAACCGCAGCTTCAACTGATGCCCTTCTAGTGGAAACAACTGCAGCACCCGAAACTACTGGTGGTGAAACTGATGCTCCTCTTGTAGTTACTGAAGAAACAGTACCTCCGGTTGTTATTGAAACAACAGCTGAACCTGTGACTACTGTTGCAGAAACAACAGCAGCTGCTGAGACCACTGTTGCACCAGAGACAACCGCAGCTACAACTGACGCCCCTCTAGTGGAAACAACTGCAGCACCCGAAACTACTGTTGATGAAACTGACGCCCCTCTTGTAGTTACCAAGGAAACGGAGCCTCCAATTGTCGTTGAAACAACAGCTAAATCTGTGACTACTGTTGCAGAAACAACAGCGGCTGCTGAGACCACTGCTGCCATAGAGACAACCGTTGCGGTAACTGATGCTCCTCTTGTAAAAGCAACTGCTGCGCCAGCGACAACCCAGGCTGTAACTGATGCTCCTGTTGTGGAAACAACTGTGCCACCCGAAACTACTGTTGGCGAAACTGATGCTCCTCTTGTAGTTACCAAAGAAACAGAGCCTCCGATTGTTATTGAAACAACAGCTGAACCTGTGACTACTGTTCCAGAAACAACAGCAGCTGCTGAGACCACTCCTTCACCAGAGACAACCGTGGCTACAACCGATGTTCCCCTTGTAGAATCAACTGCTGCACCAGAGGCAACTGTAGCTACAACGGATGCCCCTCTAGTGGAAACAACTGCAGCAACCGAAACTACTGTTGGCGAAACTGATGCTCCTCGTGTAGTTACCAAAGAAACAGAGCCTCCGATTGTTATTGAAACAACAGCTGAAACTGTGACTACTGTTGCAGAAACAACAGCAGCTGCTGAGACCACTGCTTCACCAGAGACAAGCGTGGCTACAACCGATGTTCCTCTTGTAGATTCAACTGCTGCACCGGAGACAACTGCAGCTACAACTGATGCTCCTCTAGTGGAAACAACTGCAGCACCCGAAACTACTGTTGGTGAAACTGATGCTCCTCTTGTAGTTACTAAAGAAACAGAGTCTCCGGTTGTTATTGAAACAACAGCTGAACCTGTGACTACTGTTCTAGAAACAACAGCAGCTGCTGAGACCACTGTTGCACCAGAGACAACCGCAGCTACAACTGATGCTCCTCTAGTGGAAACAACTGCATCACCCGAAACTACTGTTGGTGAAACTGATGCCCCTCTTGTAGGTACCAAAGAAACGGTGCCTCCAATTGTCGTTGAAACAACAGCTGAAACTGTGACTACAGTTGCAGAAACAACGGCAGCGGTTGAAACCACTGCTGCACCAGGGACCACCATGGCTACAACCGATGTTCCTCTTGTAGAATCAACTGCTGCACCGGAGACAACCGCAGCTACAACTGATGCCCCTCTAGTGGAAACAACTTCAGCACCTGAAACTACTGTTGGTGAAACTGATGCTCCTCTTGTAGTTACCAAAGAAACAAAGCCTCCGGTTGTTATTGAAACAACAGCTAAACCTGTGACTACTGTTGCAGAAACAACAGCAGCTGCTGACACCACTGCTGCAATAGAGACAACCGTTGTGGGAACTGATGCTCCTCTTGTAAAAACAACTGCTGCGCCGGCGACAACCCAGGCTGTAACTGATGCTCCTGTTGTGGAAACAACTGTGCCACCCGAAACTACTGTTGGCGAAACTGATGCTCCTCTTGTAGTTACCAAAGAAACAGAGCCTCCGATTGTTATTGAAACAATAGCTGAAACTGTGACTACTGTTGCAGAAACAACAGCAGCTGCTGAGACCACTGCTTCACCAGAGACAAGCGTGGCTACAACCGATGTTCCTCTTGTAGATTCAACTGCTGCACCGGAGACAGCTGCAGCTACAACTGATGCTCCTCTAGTGGAAACAACTGCAGCACCCGAAACTACTGTTGGTGAAACTGATGCTCCTCTTGTAGTTACTAAAGAAACAGAGCCTCCGGTTGTCGTTGATACAACGGCTGAACCTGTGACTACAGTTGCAGAAACAACAGCAGCTGCTGAGACCACTGCTGCTCCGGAGACGACCGTGGCTACAACCGATGTTCCTCTTGTAGAATCAACTGCTGCACCAGAGACAACCGCAGCTATAACTGATGCTCCTCTAGTGGAAACAACTGCAGCACCCGAAACTACTGTTGGTGAAACTGATGCTCCTTTTGTAGTTACCAAAGAAACAGAGTCTCCGGTTGTTATTGAAACAACAGCTGAACCTGTGACTACTGTTCTAGAAACAACAGCAGCTGCTGAGACCACTGTTGCACCAGAGACCACCGCAGCTACCACTGATGCTCCTATCGTGGAAACAACTGCAGCACCCGAAACTACTGTTGATGAAACTGATGCCCCTCTTGTAGTTACCAAAGAAACGGTCCCTCCAATTGTCGTTGAAACAACAGCTGAACCTGTGACTACAGTTGCAGAAACAACGGCAGCTGTTGAAACCGCTGCTGCACCAGAGACCACCATGGCTACAACCGATGTTCCTCTTGTAGAATCAACTGCTGCACCGGAGACAACCGCAGCTACAACTGATGCCCCTCTAGTGGAAACAACTTCAGCACCTGAAACTACTGTTGGTGAATCTGATGCTCCTCTTGTAGTTACCAAAGAAACAGAGCCTCCGGTTGTTATTGAAACAACAGCTGAACCTGTGACTACAGTTGCAGATACAACAGCAGCTGCTGAGACCACTGGTGCACCAGAGACAACCGTGGCTAGAACCGATGCTCCTCTTCTAGAAACAACTGCTGCACTTGAGACTACTGTTGCCGATACAACGGTTGCTGCAACTGATGAGCCTTTTGTCGGAACTTCTAAAGCTGTCACTGATACTGTTGTTCTTCCTAGTTTGCCTGGAAGTGCTGGTGTTTTGGAAGTTATTGAAAATTGTCCCATGGAGATAAAGTGCTTTGCTTCGTCAATGTCTGTTTTTATACGGATTACTGATTTGCCTGATTTTTCTGTTCATCAGTTACGTGTTCTTGATGTAAATCCTGTATGTTTGCCATTTTCTAATGGTACCCATATTTTATTTAACATACCTTTGTATGGATGTGGCACTAGAAGACGTTACCTGGACTCTGCTATTGTTTATAGCAATTCGGTTAGCCACTTCCTTCTTCTTTATATTATTTCCTTTCTGTGGTTGTCAATTTTATCTTGTAATGTGTCATTTGTCAGTTTTTTGTTGTTTTTGAGGATGTAATATCTCTTTTGTTGATATTTAGATTCTGAATCGAATTGTTCCTGGCAATCTTATTACCCGTGCAAAGAAATTGAATATCCCCTTCTCTTGTGTGTACCCAACCTCTTCTAAAGTTTCGGGTTTAGGTTTCCAAGTGAATGAAGTGATCCCTAAACTGCTGACGGAGGAACAGGGTTTTGGTGAATTTCAGGTGTTTATCAATTTTTATAAGGATAGTACGTTCACTGCTCCTCTTTATAAACGTGACTATCCTCTTGAAATTACGGTTCAAGATCGATTGTTTTTTGAAGTCAAGCTTGACACTGATGATACACGCCTGTCTGTGTTTGCTGAAAATTGTTCTGTTACTCCAACAACTTCATCGAAAGATCCCCGACGTTATTACCTCACCAAAAGTGGGTAAGAAACACCTCTTACCTTTTCATGTTGTTGTTGTTGTTGTTGTTGTTGTTGTTGTTGTTGTTGTTGTTGTTGTTGTTGTTGTTGTTGTTAATAATAATAATAATAATAATAATAATAATAATAATAATAATAATAATAATAATAATAATAATAATAGTAATAATAAATTTATTCGGGCATAACCATTAAAAAATATATAGCTATTCGTCCAGAAAATGCAGTTATAAAATTACTAGGTGATAAAAATTTTAATTAAAAGTTATATATATGTAATATCAAAAATTAAGATATTATTAGAAAGGTTATTAACAAGATAATAACGACGAAAATAACATAAAACAGACGAAAGGACAACTGGGAAATCGAGGAAAACCTGTCATGTCGTTTTGACTTCATTCAGGATAATGATATAATTATAATAATATAATTTCAATAATTTCAATGTTTCATAAAGTAACAGAAAGAAACTACTTGCATCAAATAAGTGTCAAAGAACAAACTTCTTGTTTACTGATGTTTCAAGGAGTAGTCTTTCATTGTAACGTTTCCAATCTCAATTGTGTTCTATTTATCATTTTAGTTGTAAAACAGATCCAACGGTTGAAGATCATCCCTCACCAAATAATGCTCATCGCATGAGTTACGAATCATTCTCATTTGTCGGTGTCGATTCGTCAATTTCATATTTGCAATGTGATGTTTTGGTATGCGATAATAACGCGCCTGACAAACGTTGTAGTAATCGACAGTGCTTACCAGAAAACGTTCGACGCCGTCGTAGCACTTCTCACATTCATTCTTTGCAAGACGGGCCAGACAATGGTCATATTATAAGTGGTCCAATCATCATCAGCATGAATAAGTTGCATCACGCAAGAGTTCAGAGAAGTATTAATTATAAAGACACACCCGAAATCCCACCAGTTGCCAAATCACAATTCAAAATGTCTGGTGAGTTTTCAATCAATATTTTGGTTTTAGGGCGTAAGAAACATTAAAATTTTCTGCCATGGCCAAGTCTTATGAAGAACTACTTTTCGTCGTTTATCGGTTTCTGCTTGAAAATACTCCACCATTTTCCCAACCTCTGACAGCAAATATTTCGAAAACCAACCTTAGCAAAACCTTCTCTAAATGCGTAGGAAGTAGTGTTTTGAACCACTGCTGAAAGTGTGTATTTCTATTGGTATTTTGTTTAGGTTTTGCTGTTGTGACGAGCCTGTTAGTGAGTACAGTAATTATCTCTCTCTTCTTAACGATTACTGTCATGTACTACCGAAGAAGAGCAGCAGAAAGACTGTATCGTATTCCGTAAAAAAAGACATAGCAGTTATGATAATCGCCTGTCATTATTGTGGAGTAATAGACTGTTTCTTTGCGAACAGGAAGGATAATATTTTAAAAGAAGCTGTTCTTCATTTTACAAGTTTTATCATTGGAACTTTAGCATGTAGCATGGTAGTTTTGAGAATTCCTTGAGAATTTCAAAAACATGGCTGTTCTGTTGTCTTCAACAATAATCATTACAAAGACGATTCAGAGATTAAAAGACTAGAATATTTGTTATGTGTATTACGGTTAACTGTCCACAACTCTCACTTTACTTGGTGAAAATTAATAGTCTGAATAGTGTCTGAATAGTGGAGAGTTGACTGTCAAAAAAATCACTCGCTTACTATATTGTCTTATAAATTTTGTTACTCGTCCGTTTGTTATTACTCGGCCATTTTGAAACTGACCAGCAATTTTTTCTCAGGACAATTTTTTGTGCCTTGAAAAAATAAGGTATTGAATGTTGTGTATAAACTTGTTTTTTTCTATGGTCAGGATATTTTTATTTTCAACAGCAAATGCCTATTTTATTTTAGGATGTTTTCAAATAGTATTATCAACATAGATTCATATCATAAAAATAAATGAGTTATTTAATAGAAAAGAATTTTTCTCTTCACGTAAGATGAACATAAAGTTTTAAATTTGTTTCAAGTAAGACATGAATGTCCTTTATGAATAGCAAGGAAATAGCAACAACAACAATAACAATAACAACAAAAGAAAAGCGTGCAGATGTTTAACCAGTCTTTTTCTCAGTTTTGTCCGTCGATATTGTCACGTGACGGTCATTAACTACTGTCTTTCAATCATAAAGCCGTTATACTTTGAGCCAACCAATTCTTAATATACCATACACGTGATCAAAAAGTGTGCAAACAAACTACAGTTTGGTAATTCAAGTAAGAAACTTCATAATAGACTTTGAGAGCAGTAAAATCTTCTGACTATGCTCTGACTAAAGCTATTCTTTCCTTGATTTTGAAGGAAATTTTTTTTTCTAGGCCTGGGATGGTGTAATGAAAAGATTTTTAGAAAAATTTGGGAGTGGGTGAAACGAGAATTTGAGAAATTGAATTTAATAAGTACCGCCAGTTAATGGTCTTCCTATCATTTTTACATCCTAGAGTAAACAAATAATGTTTGCTGTTTGGAAAGGGCGACCTTTATCTGTGTGTCTCTCTATTATAGCAAAAGAATATACCATATCAAATCCAAATTTTATTTTGAAAATAAATCAAAAAGGTCATATTCACACGTTGCGGATTCAAATCATAACCGAAACACAAAGCTGTGTAAGTAGAACTATATTTTACTTAAGTAAGTAAAATGATAAATACAAAACATATGCTATCTTCTACGGGCATATCGACTGCCACGGAAACCTGAAACGACAGAAGAAAAAAATGTTACTGCAATCCAGTGGGCACGCATCCGTCCTTCAGACGTCCCATGGACGTCCTCTCGTCCACCTATCATCCACGTACCATTGGGGACGTCCTTTGGACTTCCTCTTCAAGTCCCTGTTGGACATCCTATTTGAGCGGACGGATTAGACTTCATGTTCGACGTCTCCGGGACATCTCTGGGACATCCAAACTGAACGTCCATGGGACGTCCCTGTGCCCACTGGGAATGAGGTTGGGCGGGTGGGCAGTATGATCAATGACCTTGCTTAAGTACATCATGCAGTGAAACACAGAACCAGAGGCTGCTCTTGTAGAATGAAATTTATATACCATGTTATCAATCCCTGCTAATTCCAGTAATTGACATATCCAACGTAAAACAGATGATTTTATCAGCTTATGACGTCTTACATGTCCTACTAGCAATTGCTTATTCATCACACCCCATTTTCTCTCCTACACAAATAGGCATCGATTGCATTACAAACACAAAGTTTACTTTCACTATTAAAACTATAAAATTTTATGTCTTTGACTGCTTTCCCTTTTTGACAAATGAAAGAGATTACTACTGTGTTTTTCAAGTCCATCAACTTCAAGGCCTGTAATTTCAGATCTCCGGGATGCTGCTGTTAAAGACATAAGCATTAGCAATCTTAGAGATAATATTAACAATCATAGTCCATCATCCTCAGGTAAATTATTAAGGAAAGATAAAACAGTTTCCACATCCTAGATGAACATCCATCTTGGTTTCCCTGGTGTCTTTTTGAAGATTCCTGACATAAGAGCTGAGACTCTTGGATGCTTCAGAGACACCTTCGATGCATTTATGATAGGCAGAAATTTCTGACCTGTGTGTATCTATTGTATATGTTCCATATTTTTTTCAAAACGTTCTGATAAAGATTGGTTTGTTTCGGAAGTAGTAGTGGATTTTTGACTGAAATTTCTAATAAAGTAGGGAATGATGGCTGGGATTGCCAATTCGGGGTTATTAACAACATGTCCGTCTTTTATACTTGTACCTTCTTGGTCACTTGTCCTATTAATACAAATGGTGGAAACGTATAATTTTATTTGTGCTCCCATCTCCTTTGAAGAACATCCCTCCCTTGGCTGCTGGGGTATAATTTCCAACTGATGTAAGCTAGGAGCTGATTAGATACTCGAGATGCAAAAAGGCCTATCTCCGGGCTTCCC
Source organism: Turritopsis rubra (assembly GCA_039566895.2). NCBI lineage: Eukaryota > Metazoa > Cnidaria > Hydrozoa > Anthoathecata > Oceaniidae > Turritopsis > Turritopsis rubra. Next base: position 15,291,991 of record CM077620.1, read on the forward strand.
CTTTGCATACAAATTTTCCGAAATTGGAAAGAGGGTTTAATTTCCACTCGCTTGAATCTCTCACAGACCTGGACTCTTGATCCGCTCGATAGTGCGCTGGGAAATATATTCTGCAGTAATATATTTTGCAGTAATCGTGATCTGTCTCTCTAGGAGATATTCCCGTATTTCCCGTATTTCCTCGCTTAATTCTATTAAGTCCTTCTTCCGAGTGCCACCCAGGGTTACCATTTTGTCTATTTGCATGTGTACTGGCAGGTCCTTTCTTTCTCCCGTCGTGAATGTTCTTAAAGCAAGGTTCACTGCTTTCAGTTCCAGAACATTGATGATTTACTCTCCTCTTTGTTCCAGGGTCCTCCTGTAGTCCTCTCCCTGCAGGCTGCTTCCCATCCCTCTTTTGAGGCATCCGAACTGCTCACCAATTCAGTTCAGTTCTTTTAGATTTATTACCGGGCGATATCCGCCGTCCTGTTTGTTTACCAGAAATATTTTGCTCATAAATTGACCCTCCTTTGGGGTTACCTGTTTTATTGCTCCTTTCATTAACGTGCTCTCCACCTCCTTTCATTAACCTCAAGGATATCTCGTAGCCCTTCACTATTTTCAGAATACTCTGATCGTTTGTCAGTTTCTCCCAGTACCAGAAAAATTTCTGGTACTGGGTTGGAAAACAAGTTGAGAATCAATGGATGTACATTGTGAAACTGTTTTAAAGGCAAAAGTGTTACTAAAAACTTTTGATTTGGAAATGGAAAAATGTCTCTTACCCCTCAGCTCTCCTCCTCTAGTGGTTGGTTGAAGTGCTTGTCCAGCTGATGCAAAGGTTCCTCGCCCCTTCCTCGTGATGTAATGATAGGAACAATTCTTTCGATTTATTCTTGGATGTGATTAACTTAGCCAGAGTTTTCTCGAATTTTGGTCCGAATAAGAAGCAAAAGAGGTTTCCATATCTTTAAGCATGGTTTCCGTCCGGCGTTTATCATTCAAAAATGATATCAAGATATTAAATCGTTGCAGATGAGAACATAAACCATAAGCCTGGCCCAGTAACAGAATTGTCTGATCGAATAATTGTAACATGTTATCTAATGATTCATCTTCATCGTTTGTAAGAAGTTCTTTTTCAATTGCATCACATAGTTTACATTCGTAGTTTTTTGTTGTATGGATGCTTGATCTTGTTCTGTTCATTTAACATTTAACATTTAACATTTAACATTTAACATTTAACATTTAACATTTTACATTTCCCTTAAATATGGGTCAATGCCTTTAGCATCCATTTTTGGGACCGGACTTTCAAAGATAATCTTATCTTTAAGAGATTGGTTTTCTATATGTTGTTCTATGTATTTTCTGGCATTCGTTGACAGAGTTGGTCCCATTCGTTTATCTGACCTGCTTTCGTTCAGATCATTATGATCCGGTTCTTGTCCACTCTCAGTGGCTTGTTCATCCAAGTCTATATATAGGTTATTCGATCCACCAGATTGATACTGCGGTTTTGTGGTATATATTTTTTGTGATAAGCAAGATATTCTATGATTTTTGAACAAAATAGACAAGAGAAAAAAGTACAGTTCACTCTCTCTAATTCGAATCTCTACTATCCGAATATTTCTATTATCCGAATGAATTTAAAGTCACCGTCAATTTTCCTTAAGAAACTCTCTTAATTAACTTTCTACTATCCGAATCTCTGTAATCCGAAAACCTCTATAATTCGAACGAATTATAAGGTCCCCTCAGCAAAATTATCTCTATAATTCGAATATTCTGGTCTCATATCCGATAAAGACATCATTGCCGAAGTGAGTGGATGTGTTGACTGCAACGATAGTGAGGATGATGATTCCGACAACGAAGAACCAACCGAACTGTTGACAAAACCCGATTTTAAAGATGCCATGAATGCCATTTCCATCCTTGAGGAATACAGCATATTTACGAAATTTGGAGTAGATTTGAGGAAAGCACTCAGCGACGCAAGTCGTGTGCTTGACTTGGACTACCTCGTCAACAAAAAACAATCCAAAATTGAACATTTTTTTGAGAAATCCTGAGTGTAGTAAATATAAATAAAGATTTTCAAAAAGAACTCAATTTTTTGTTGTTGTGTTTTCATCTTGGTGGTTTTTGTTATTTTTTCAAAATTTCCGATTTTTCTCTCTCTAATTCGAATTTTCACTCTTCAAGTCTGAAAATTCGAATAAGAGAGACTTTCTATTATTCGAATCTCTCTATAATCCGAATAAAAATTTGTCCCCCTTGAGATTCGAATTAGAGAGAGTGAACTGTACTTCTAAGTGAATAAGCGATGCTTTTGTTGTTGTATGATTTTAAATAAATTTGGATATTGGATTTCTTCTATTTACTGACTTCCTCATCAAACAAGTTTATTCTGGCAGCGTTGGTGTTGTTTTATTTTCTAACACTGTTTTGTTCGTAAACGTTTGAGCTGCTATTGGTCAGTTGTTTACATTTTATATCTTGCAAAATTTCCTATATAGTAGCATACTATGATTTCCTAACATACATAATGATATAAACTGGCCTTTTCACTTCGTTATTCAAAGTTTCATTACTTTCGTGACGATTCAGAACTGTGTTTTTTCAGAATCTGATTGGTTACTTTACGGTAACTGCTTTACGCGTAATTTACAGTTAGCGTCAGCTACGTCAATAATTTCGAAACCATGACAACTACAATAAAACTGTAAAAGCTTGCGTTTGGAAAGCAATAAGAAGTTGAACTAGATGCCCTTACAGGCAAAAGGGTTTCTGCAACATTTGCTGATCATGTGAGAAGAACAGAAAGAGCAGCGAATTAACAAAACAAAATAAAAACTTCCAATCAGCTTTTATTTAGCAAAAAGAAAGTCGTGTTTTACAAAAGATAAACAGTTCGAAAGGCATACTCCAAATCAAATGTATACAGATTAATAAGTATTTTCTTTGAATTTTAATTTACAAACTGATATTGAGAGATAAAAAAATCATATTTGATGGAAATAAATATACGTTTTGCCATGTCCGCCATTTTCAAAAATACATTCTCATGTGGTTACATTCTCATAATGGTTACATTCTCATAATGGTTACATTCTCATAATGGTTACATTCTCATAATGGTTACATTCTCATAATGGTTACATTCTCATAATGGTTACATTCTCATAATGGTTACATTCTCATAATGGTTACATTCTCATAATGGTTACATTCTCATAATGGTTACATTCTCATAATGGTTACATTCTCATAATGGTTGGGGGGACACAATCTTTAATTATGTCAGCGACGTAGTCGTAGACTTTTGGTTTCGGCTCCAATATAAAACTCGTCGTTTCGCACACTTTACAAATCCATCGGTTTATTCGGGTTTCTCCGGGTTTTTAGAGAGCACGAGGCCTGGCCGCGGTGTTAGTTCCAGTTGTTCGCCATGTTGCTTTTCTTCAAACAACGTTTGAAGAAGAAGAATTTGTTTTTCAAGATTTCGACTACATCCTTTTAAAAGGGTCGAAGATATTACATCCTATTTTAAGGATAGAAGAAATTTAACCAATACATTGGTTAACAACAAACACTAACAAACAAATTAGTTAGCTAAAGTTTTTATCAAAATCATCGAACACTCACATCGTCAAAAAGGTAAACCAAGCTTTGATTTTTCATATTTAATCATTGGCTGTGAAGTGTAGATGTGTCGACATTCTGTTTTTTCAGACTAATTTTGGAGATTTTAGTTGTTATAATACATTAACTCCGAAAAGTTTGGACCAGATAAAATTTGGATAAAAATATGTTGGTCGAAGTTACTTTGGTTCAACTTTTCATACAATTTGGACGCCACAAGTTTTAGTCCAGGTCAAATTTATTCCAAAATTTTGTTCGCTCCTAAACTGGACCATAGATCAGACAAGCCTGATGACATTTAGTTAATTTACATGTGGCCGATTTTTAAGGCTTCACCGATTTGTCAGTATAAATTAGAATAATGTCAGAAAAGACAGATCAGTCGCATTAAATTGTACTTCAAGAATATTGAAAAAGAAAACAATAGTTGAATGGGTTTCGTCAAATATAACAGTTGAATCTAAAAATCTTGACAAAATAGAGCTAAATTTTTGAAGCTTGAAATGTTGAGAATTTTTCATTTTTGAATCAAATTTGAATGATTTCGAAAAGTGTATACAGATGGGTAAATAATGTTACGTTTTTACTGAAAAGCGACCCAATTCGGCAGTCAAAAATAACAAATTCTATTCTTTTGACTGCCAAAAGACGGTCACTTCGGGCCGCTTTTCAGTAAAAACGTAAACATTATTTACACAACTATATATCCAGGAATAACTGATGAAACCATTGTCTTTTCATTGAACCTAATATTCAAGTATATACGTATATGTTTACCTTAAAATGTTTACCTTTTGCACTTCTCCACAGTGACTATCAAAATGGACAATCTTGTATATTTTTCTTGAAAAACAAGAGGAACACCTGATAGTTTTAAGGTTTCTGACTAATTTCGTTTAGATGATTTCTGTTACCTGTTTTAAAAAATTAAAGACATTAGGCTCTCCTCCATAATGTTTTTAGTAATTTTTACCATATTTTCCTCTATTTTGAGTTTAGTCCTAGGTTCCTCAGTCAGTATTTAGTTACATCATTGTTTCATGCAGTGTCTGTCCTCCATAGGCGATGGTATAGATAATGACTGATAGATCATGACTTACATTTGCAATCATCAAACCAAGAATTACTGGGGGTTTTAAAGGACGCTTTTAATTAACAAAGTTTATCATTGTGCTGCAAAAGATAACTTGGAAATCAATGAGGAAAATGTAGACAGGCCAAAACGATATTGATAATCAAACTTTGTTTAAAGACCTAGATACCAATATTGATGCAGGAACAGTCAGAAATAAATGGTTAGTATCTTATTGTCAAATTGTTTTATTATTGTTTTATTATTAAGCGACCTACCCCTATTGTTAAGCACATCCTCGAGTTTTCGTGTAGATGGTATTCTGATAGTTCGATTTGGCAAAACTAGAGAAAGTATAGATAGAAAAACCTGTTCCATAAACTTCTCAACAATAACAATATCTTGTACATGCTTAAGTTAAACTGATACGGTAAATAACCCAAAACAGGAATGTCTTGCTTGGTTTTGAAACCAAATCACGTCTTTTGTTTTGTTTAAAATCCGTATTTTGAAACTGAATCGAACATTTTCAGTCCGTCCTATTCTATTCCCAAGGAATCAAATAATACTATTTTCTATCTGATAATAGGTTTGACGTCAGATACGATTATTTCTATGAAAGTGCATGGTGATATGGGATACCATCATAAACCAAATTCTCTTTGTTTTTGTCGCTGACTTGGAGCAGTATTCGCCTTTTTATTTTTTCTTAAAAGAAGATGTAAAACATTTTGGACCTCAATTTCCCACTTTTACGGCAAAACAACATTCATAACGTCATTGTCGTGTGGTCTTTGTTGATGTTGTTGTTTTAGCTTTAGGAGAGTTTAAGGAGATTTCTGTTTCATAATATCATAGTTTCATAATTTAATAAAACAGGCTTATACAAGAATGCAAACAAGTTTATAATCTCGTCAAACCAGATTGTTATTATGTCATCACGTGAGCACACCACATTAACGAGTATTTAATAGAGAAACTGTATAAAAACCTACATAACCTACATCTACAGAACAAGAACATTCGCCTGACTTTTTATTAGAATAGTAGCAAAGAAGAATTCGTTGAAGGGTTGATCGCGGTATTTTTTCCCGCCAAAAACATGGTGTTCTTTCCAACAATACTTTTCATTGGTTATAATGTAAATGAACGATGTTGCATTGTTTCAGAAATATTTCATTACTTTTGTATGATCATATTATCTCCTTTCTTAATAGATAACAAATTGCTATGCTATCAAAGATTCTACAAGGACAATTGAACAATGGCTATGGAGGGCTTATAAACAAACTCTTAAAATTTAAGCCTCGTTTAAGACTTCCTACTCATTGGTGTTTACAAACATACCAGCTAACGAGGCAGTCTTGTACAACAGTAGAAATTTTAGAATATGCAAAGGACAAACATGACAATAATAATTACAGACATAACAGATACGTACTCCCTACTATCCTATCAGTGTTTGGTGCAGCTGCAATAGTGCAGTACTTCGATAATGATTGTCCAAACAAGGCTGAATGCTCTGTTAGTGTTCCAAACAAGAAAGCGATATCTCGAGAAGAAGTTTCAAAACATACAACTAAGGAAACTGGCATTTGGGTCATATATGGCCATAACATTTATGACATTACAGAATTTGTTGAGGGACACCCTGGTGGTAAAAATTATATCATGTTGGCAGCTGGTAAAAACGTAGAACCTTATTGGGAAATGTACGCATTCCATAAAAATGAGGAAGTTCTGGAAATCCTGAAAGAATATCACATTGGCCAATTGCAAGAAAAAGACTGGTTCATGAATAGCAAAAGGCAAGGCCCCTTTGCTAGTGACCCGTTACGTCATCCAGCTTTGATTTTAAATTCTAACGAGCCATTTAACGCAGAGACTCCTCCAGTCTTGGCTGTGGACAAATTTATTACTCCTAATGAATTGTTTTTTGTACGTAACCATTTACCAGTTCCTGATTTGACGGACAAAATAAACACATTAGTGTTGCAAGGTCCAACCATCCCAAAATCTGTAATGATGAGTGTAGATGAGCTGAAAAAGAATTACAAAAAGATTTCCTTGGTGGCAGCTTTACAATGTGCAGGAAATCGAAGAAATGAAATGAATCCCATAAAGAAAGTCAAAGGATTGTCTTGGTCTCACAATGCAATCAGTAATGCTGAATGGAGTGGTGCTCTCTTAAAAGAAGTATTGTTAAAAGCAGGTGTTAACCCTGACGACGAAAATGTCAAACATATTCACTTCGAAGGAGCTGATGTAGATCCAACTGGAGCGCCGTATGGAGCATCCATTCCTGCAGACCGCATCTTTGATCAAAATCTTCCGGTATTAATAGCTTACGAAATGAATGGTGAACCTTTACCACGAGATCATGGGTACCCATTGCGTATAATTGCTCCAGGAATAGTTGGTGCACGAAATGTCAAGTGGCTCAAACGAATTATAGTTAGTGACAAGGAGTATAACGGCCATTGGCAGCAAAATGATTATAAACCATTTTCTCCCAATATTGACTGGGACAATGTGAACTTTCACGAATCGCCAGCTATCCAGGAATTGCCAGTGACATCTGCAATTTGTGTTCCACCTGAGGGTTCCTCGATTCATGAAGATGAAGATGAAGTTCTTGTCAAGGGATATGCGTACAGTGGAGGAGGACGAGGAATTATCCGGGTAGATGTTACTGTTGATGGTGGGAAAACATGGAATACAGCAACCTTAAATCAAAGTAGACAAGGTTGGAATAAAATGTATTCGTGGACATTATGGGAATGTTCTGTTCCTATTCCTGAAGAGCATAATGGTAAAGTGGAAATCATGTGCAGAGCAGTTGATAATTCATGTAATACACAACCAGAACATGTTGCACCTATCTGGAATTTACGAGGTGTACTCAACAATGCATGGCATAAAGCAATTGTTAATGTTGTGACAGACTGAATGTGCTACAATTAAATTACTGGCTTCTTTGTTTAACGGGAACGTGCAAAATGATAAAAGCTCTTTCAAACCTTTTTAAAATCTTTATTAAGCATGTTCTAGCAACGCCATCCAATATGGCTTCCAGTATTTAGTTCCCTTTTTCTGGCTCTTCAAATGACATGTATGTAATTTCTTGTTGACGTAATACGAAAGTCATATCGTTATATCGTTTTGAGTAGCTATAGTGGTATTGCCCCCCATGGCAAAGGCTATATTACAAGCGCACCTGCGCGCAACGTACTAGTGATATGAATTTGCGTTCTTCGTTATTTTTGGGGTTTTTTTTGTTTTTTATTATTTATATTAGTTTAACAAACAAATGACATGTAAAAATTTGTTGATATGCTATTTCTTTTAATAAAAATATATGATTAGTTCATTCGAAATGAAATATTGTCGATTCCATAATAGCATAATAGATGATTACGTTTTCTTGTCAATCCAGATATGCGTCATATTTCAAATGTTCGAAAATTCTTGTTTAGCTGTTTTATTGCTTGAAGTATGGATTAGCGATTAGGATCCAGAGATTAGCGATTTCTTAGTGTTAGAACAATGTTGTTTAATGAGACAAAAACACTTTCGATATCACTTTTCAATACTAATGTAATGCATGAAAAAGATGCTCAACTCATCGACATATTCTTGCTATGCATCAAAGATTGGGGTTTATAACAGAATAATAGAATAATAGAAAAAAATAAAAAGAAGCAAAAGAAAGAGAAAGACAGAAGAAAACTTCACAAATCAAAAAGATTTAAACAAAAGGACTACAAATCTATCCGCGAAGATTATTGATGCAAGATCCTATCTTGGCAAAACTTTCTTCCCCAATGAACCTTCCTTATCTTTCAGTCCCAACCACCTTCGTCCTCCATCCCATAGTCCATTACTCCATTCTGTAAACAATTTAATATTCTAATTCCGTTACAAAACTCTTATATTCTATTCCTTAATAGCGACTTTGGCCCTTTCAGTTTACGTATTGGAAATGTTATATCTGTATTCTATATCATAATCGTCATCATCATCACCATCATTTTGGAATAATACTAAATCTGTTTCGCTTGAAATTTAGTTTATTTCCGGGTTTTTAAAGCAAAAAACTTTTGAATTTTGAATTTTTAGTTCTAGATAAGAAAGCCGTACGCCAATTACACGAAGATACTGTCATCCAGCATATATCTAAGCGTGTACTGTATGATTAATTAGTGTCATATCATAGTTAAAAGAACTAAACGCTAGTCTGGTGTCTTGGGCCGTTTCCCTATATTTTCTGTTGTTCTCAGGAAAAATGTTCAGGATTATTGGACGACTGGAGTGAAGGACGACAGATTTACAGAAGATGGCGTCGAACGCACCTGTAGAACTCGTTGGTGTTAGTATTTATGAAGAAGACGCATTATTAAATGGTATAGAAGAAAGAGATTCTTTATTTTTTATAAAGATCTCAAACAAGCATTGCTGGAAATTATTATTATTATTATTATTATTATTATTATTATTTCATATTTTAGGAGGTTGACTACGTCAGAAAATACAAATTTCTGTTATCAGTGTAGGACCTGCCAAAAATTATAAAATAAAATAAAATACTAGATAAGATGATTAAAAATTAGATAAAAACAGCAATTTGATGTGGATGAAAACAAGAAACTAGCATTGTGAAAAAGTAGAACGTTTAAGAGTTAGCATACAATGTGCATCCAGAAGATAATACTATGATAAAACTTGGATATGCTCAGAAGTTTGTAGGAGATAGCTATCATGGAAGAGGAATGGATGGAATGGAATGGATGGAAAGTTGAAAAGTTGTTGAGTGAGCTTGAGCAGAGTAGATATTTTCTTATGAGAAGGATGCTTCTTGGTCATACTGAGAAGTATGCAATCGATACTTCACTCCGGTGCACTTTGAAATCAGCAAATTCAGTCCATTAGGAGCCATCGACTGACAGTAAGGAAGTTAAAGCAATGCTTAACGTATTTGTAGCGGGAATTTAACTAACAAGTTGACTGTCAGAGGGATGAAGAGCCATATTTAGACAAATTAATATTCCCCCAAGGACGTTAAAACTTCCCGTTACTTACTATTTCCTCCCAAAGATGGTTCACTGTCGCCCTTACCCCCTTGTAACTGTTGTTTTTAGTTTCCAATTACCATGTTTTTATTCCTGGAAAATGTGTACACAAGTATGTTCAGTACGTCCATATCTTTAAACATGACAACTGCATTAGTATCTTTAAACATGACAACTGCATTACTATCTTTAAACATGACTACTGCATTAGTATCTTTAAACATGACAACTGCATTAGTATCTTTAAACATGACAACTGCATTAGTATCTTTAAACATGACAACTGCATTAGCATCTTTAAACATGACAACTGCATTAGTATCTTTAAACATGACAACTGCATTAGTATCTTTGACACAAGCGTGCAAAACCATCTTGTATCAGCTTCTCTGTGATAACACACAAAGACAACAGAAGCATTCTCAGGAGATTCTGGTGACAATTTTCAAGTAATGTTAACGTCATTGTAATGTTTACGTCATTGACTGTAAATAATAGTAAGTAAGTAAGTAAAGAGGATTTTTAAGTCCTTGTCTAAATCCGTACTGGTTGGCTATTCTGCCCGCAAATTACCAACTTGGAAGTTGGTTCTTCTTTCCATGGGCGGATGTGACAGTATTGATCTTGTATGCGTCGTTTTTCAACTCAATTGGGTTAAGTTAAGACTTGGGAGTGCTTTGTTAAATCTAGGTAAGTGGATTTCGACAAAAGTCGGATAACTTTGAATACTAAGAAATGTCGTGATTAGGTAACAAAAGGAGTTATCTTTGCTCAGTAATAATCCAAATGCTTGATTGGTCTTCTCTCAACATGTCGATTTTCACGTCGGTATTTAAGTTACTTCTTTCGAGGGTGTAAAAGTCAGTTCGGTCTATAATTTTCCTCTCCAGTGTATATCTTTCGAAATGGTCACTAATAATTTGGTAGTTCCGTTATCGACACTTGAACATGTGGTCTGCTTGTGGTTACTGCTAGTTGAAAGCCTAATATGATCGTAAAAAGTTTATTTCGACTTGGTATGAATTTGTGAAACTAAAAACTTTGGTTATTTGTCTGGTCATTGAAAACTTCACTTATTCGATCAACAAGAATAGTGCAGAGAACAGAGGCAACAGCGGCAGATCTAGGGTATGTCAAAAATTGTGGAGGAGCACATTAACCTAATTTCCAAATTTTTTGGATCCAGGTGGAAAATGAGATCTGACCTTACAAGGACTTCATATCAAGTGAAAATATTTCGGTAACCCTCTCTCCGCCAGTTTCTTCTAAAATTCTCCCTGTCTAGAGAAGAGATCGGCTTTGTTGGTGGCAGGGAAGATAGGATGTAGGGAGTGGAAGTGATCAAACCTTCAGGAATAGAGGAGGTTAGTGGAATGTCAAGAAGGAAGTTGTGAATATGTTTAGTGTGGCTGAAAAGTACTTGAAGGGTTTTTGTGATGCTAGCTTTGTTAGAAGATTTTACATATCACAGACGGTATCAGATCTAGTAAAAACCCTGGTCAGATCTAGAAACCATATTCATGGAATTGCAGCGCAATAAACAAACTTGAAAGCTTCCTTTTCCGAACATTTAATCACATCTTTTGTATATTCATGGTTCAATGAATTCGATATCATGACTTTTCAAGCATTAACTATACAACACCGAAAATGTGTTATTCTTTTCCTGAATGGAAAGCAAATGCGCTGGTGAAACAAATGTCGTGCAAGTTTAGTTATTTATCGTTGAGTTGAGTGGAGAGAGGATTCTATTTTTCAGTTTCTCGCTAATAACAACACCTCCTATTCTACCTTTCTTCTTTCATTTCAGAAGTTGTAAACAAGAGCTTTGTTTTTGCAAAGAAGTTTTTTTTGCTGACGATAATATTTTTGATGAGATTTTCACAAGATGGTGTCAAAGCTACAAACCAAAAAATTCTTGAAAACAGGAAAGCTGTAGTAAAAGAAGAGAGAACTTTTTTCCATTATATAGCTAGCTATACTACTCTGTTGTTTTTTTTAATTTTTGTTTCAATGGGTGGAGGATGGTGTTGTTATGATAATTTTATAATAAGGACCTTTTCAGTTTATTGCCCTCCAACGGTTGCGCATAAAAAGAAGCTTTTATCCTCCTCTCTGGCGCTGGTTGGGTGGTGTGGTGGAGAGACGCACTTTCTCTTTTATTGTAGCATATTCGCTTTGTTGTTCTCCCAATCCATCGATGTTTTCAATATCAAAGAGAAAAGTATAAGGAGTTTCATAGGAGAAAAACAGATTCTTTGAAATATCCAAGAGAAAAAGTTAATATAAAGGGCAGGGGGGTAAAGGCGTCTATTCTCTTAGGAGCATTAACTTCAGCATCCAATAAGTGAAAAGGGAAACCTAATTCAAATTCAAAATGATGTAAGATAATATCAAAACAACCTTAGTAATAAATATAAAATCATTTCTTTTGGCCTTCTTCCTTTGAGGATGTTTGTTGGGGTTCATACAACCATTTTTTTTGCAAGATAGATAGACTCCTACTACAACAACTGGTAGATTGTATACCATCAGTGAAAACAACATTTTAACAATCCATTCTAAAGTTTTACACTAAGTTTCATGTTGCTCCATGATGTACTTTTCCTTTATGTCTTTCTTCTTCATTCTAAAATGCAACAATAGCACTGTAAATAACGATCAATTCGATTATAATGCTTGAAAAACAAGAATAAACTTACCGATAGTGTGTTTCTAGTTGTGATAAAGCAGCAATATTAAACATCCAGTACATCATTAAGGACATTAAAAACAACATGAAACTTAGCTATTTTGTAGACCAGAGCATATAGTTTATGAAGACAAATTTTTGGGTTGTTTCTGCTTTAATCTTTTTAGTTATCGTTCATAGCAATGGGTGTTCTATGTTTAAATGTTAACTAATAGATCAAATCAGAAAGATTATAGCTCTTAAAATATTTATTTCTGTGTTTTTTAAGCCTCATTTTCAGATTCCCCAGCCAAAAAAACTATAAAGGTACAATTTTTCGGCTCTGTAGCACTTGTAGGTTACTAGAAATTCAAATATAAGTGTTGCTAAGGTGGTCAACATCAATTAATCGTTTCAATTAACGTAGTGACAAGAATAGATCCTGACGATAATATATTCCCTTACCTTATAGCTTTTGCTCCAGACCAGGTATTTTTGTGAAAAAAGTGAAAAAGGTTATAGCTATAACTTTTTATGCAACATTGGGATTTTTTGTGTGTGTGTTCAACTTGTTTTCCCAGACATAAACTTATTTATGCTAACTTCAGGTAACAAAGGTGCTGGTTTCATAATTTACGCAATGCAAAATGGCGTCCGTAGCTACATTTATAAAATACTCGAACAAAAAAATCCTGAAACATTGGAAGGTTTTTTGAATTAGTTAAAAATGTGAATTTCGGGAAAAAAGTAATTCCAATGTTGCAGGCCTGTTGTAAAGAATTTTTTTAAAATCCATCTATCAATCCATCTTTCCTAATCAACTCCAGGGTCCTCCTATTCTTGAAAACAAAATGTAGCAAGACCAGAAGCAACTAATCAAATTGTTAAATTTATATAAATCTGGTGTTATGCCATCTGCCAAAGGAACTACAATCAAATGTTGTATATCACTTTTCATGTGTTCGCTGCAATGCGTCCAATCAACATATCAAAACTAACTCCAGCTTTGGATGAATTAGTTTCGGGTTTGACTCCATTGACTAGACTTTACAAGTTTCATAGATTTCTGATTTGGAGAAAATTTCCTGAAAATCTTCTTTTCGACACAAAGAAAACGTATAAGTCAAAATTGTGTTAAATAAAAATAATATTGTATAATAACATAATTATGCCATCTTCTTTTTAGCTGAAACAGGAGTATGCTGTCAAAGATCTTAACAAAACAATTAAACAATGGTCAAAAAGTCTTAAACATTTTCTCCATTTTAAAAAGAGTGCCTCAAATCAAACTTCCTGCATCAAGAAACTTTAAATTTACATTCCAATCTTGTGCATCAGTTGCATTTTCTGGAAAATCAAAAAATAAAAATCAGGAAGACTATGAATATCATAGATATATACTCCCAACTATCATATCAGTGTTTGGTGTAGCTGCATTGAAACATTGCTTAAACGATGAATCTTCTAACAAGGCTGAATGCTCTGTAAGCGTTCCAAACAAGAAAGCGATATCTCGAGAAGAAGTTTCAAAACATACAACTAAGGAAACTGGCATTTGGGTCATATATGGCCATAATATTTATGACATTACAGAATTTGTTGAGGGACACCCTGGTGGTAAAAATTATATCATGTTGGCAGCTGGTAAAAACGTAGAACCTTATTGGGAAATGTACGCATTCCATAAAAATGAGGAAGTTCTGGAAATCCTGAAAGAATATCACATTGGCCAATTGCAAGAAAAAGACTGGTTTGTGGATAGCAAAAAGCAGGGACCCTTTGCTAGTGACCCCTTACGTCATCCAGCTTTGATTTCAAATTCTAACGAGCCATTTAATGCAGAGACTCCTCCAGTCTTGGCTGTGGACAAATTTATTACTCCTAATGAATTGTTTTTTGTACGTAACCATTTACCAGTTCCTGATTTGACGGACAAAATAAACACATTAGTGTTGCAAGGACCAACCATCCCAAAATCTCTAATGATGACTGTAGATGAGCTGAAAAAGAATTACAAAAAGATTTCCTTGGTGGCAGCTTTGCAATGTGCAGGAAACCGAAGAAATGAAATGAATCCCATAAAGAAAGTCAAAGGATTGTCTTGGTCTCATAATGCAATCAGTAATGCTGAATGGAGTGGTGCTCTCTTAAAAGAAGTATTGTTAAAAGCAGGTGTTAACCCTGACGATGAAAATGTCAAACATATTCACTTTGAAGGAGCTGATGTAGATCCAACTGGAGCACCATATGGAGCATCCATTCCTGCAGACCGCATCTTTGATCAAAATCTTCCGGTATTAATAGCTTACGAAATGAATGGTGAACCTTTACCACGAGATCATGGGTACCCATTGCGTATAATTGCTCCAGGAATAGTTGGTGCACGAAATGTCAAGTGGCTCAAACGAATTATAGTTAGTGACAAGGAGTATAACGGCCATTGGCAGCAAAATGATTATAAACCATTTTCTCCCAATATTGACTGGGACAATGTGAACTTTCACGAATCGCCAGCTATCCAGGAATTGCCAGTGACATCTGCAATTTGTGTTCCACCTGAGGGTTCCTCGATCCATGAAGATGAAGATGAAGTTCTTGTCAAGGGATATGCGTACAGTGGAGGAGGACGAGGAATTATCCGGGTAGATGTTACTGTTGATGGTGGGAAAACATGGAATACAGCAACCTTAAATCAAAGTAGACAAGGTTTGAATAAAATGTATTCGTGGACATTATGGGAATGTTCTGTTCCTATTCCTGAAGAGCATAATGGTAAAGTGGAAATCATGTGCAGAGCAGTTGATAATTCATGTAATACACAACCAGAACATGTTGCACCTATCTGGAATTTACGAGGTGTACTCAACAATGCATGGCATAAAGCAATTGTTAATGTTGTGACAGACTAGTGTTTTAACGGACCTGAAATTTTGTTAATCTTATAAACTGCTTAAACTTCCAACTTGACTTGTACAATCAGATCTTTCAGAACTGTGCAATTGTTATTTATTTATTTATTTGTTTGTTTGTTTGTTTGTTTGTTTGTTTTGTTTAAGTTATTTAACAATATTTTTTATATTTAACAATATTTTCGAGTTAGTTAGTCTCTACTTCCCAATTACTTGCTCAACGTCATTTTCGCAAACATTCTGGCTACCACCCGGAATGAAAAAGGTCTGGTTAACACCCAGAATGAAAATAGTCATGGAACTTCTCAACATATAAAATTGCATCACAGTTTCAGCGAAGTCTTTATATTTATCTATATTTATCCTATGTATTATTCACTATGGTAACTTCTATCTTTAAATTAATAATATTTATGTTGTATTTTAGTACACAAAAGGCACTTTTAATTACTACATATTTTTTCTCCACACACACACACACACACGGTTATTAACTCCATGAGCATCTGATTATCCAACTGCTGCAATTTGATTTTGTTTGAACTGTTTCAAACGTAGAAAGATCTTCATCTTTGATACCATATTTCAATTATATCGGATCCATCCAAAAATCGCATGGAAGAGGCTTTTCCACTTTTTCCATCATAAATATTGAAGCAATCGTTAAACAAGGCGTGTTTATTGGAATATGTAGCAGGGTTCATATTAATGCGATCATAAAACTTTTAAGGGTGCAATGCTCTTTTTTCGTTTGAAATATGGAAGCAACAACAATGACGACAGGGAATTTTTTGGGAAAAACTGGCAAATGACCTAACCTTTGATTTTTTGATAGAAATGTGCCCCTGACATGTGATTTTGCATGGTTTCACGGTCAGAAAGAAATCACAATCTTTTAACTTTGAATGCACCAATCGAAAGCTTATAAAAAATGGAACGAAAAGTTAGGACCCTTTAAAGAAAATGCTGACGTCAGCTTATCATGTACTCTCTAAATCATATTTGGACGATTTCTTTCTTGGGATAATCGAGTTGAAACTTAATGTTCTATACCTGAATTTATTTTTCACGCTCTTTCCTTTTATCGCATTGAAAAATTTCAAAACGAAACTCTTGTGTAAGAAAATTGTAAAAAAGTATACTGTAACGTAAAACCCCGGTTATAAACCATGGACCAATATAAATTCAAACCAAGAGACTTTAGTGGGCTTATAAGTGTGAGGGCATAAAACCAGACATCCAGCATTGAAGGAAGAAGAGTCTGGTCCATATTCGCTATGTGTTTCAGTTCAAAGGTTACACGTCTGTTGACACATAAGAACCACGCAATTTGGAAATTACTTAAGTCAAATTTTCAGGTGCAGTTAGAGAAGCTAGAGCTTATCGGAGAGGCATATAACCGGAGGATATTTTTCTTTGAAGTTATGGGACTTATATCCAGGATGGCTATAACCAGGGGCTGATATCCGGATTTCGAAAACGTCTATCTTCCATTTTTTATGTAATATTTATTTTCAACCAATCAGATCATTTTAATTCGTATTTTCACTTTCGAAAATTGATTCATTTGAGTGCATCAATTATGAAGAAATGTAAAAAGTTAGTTCGGCGCCAAAATCTCGTCTCTCAAGTCGTCATGTTGTGACGACGTAATTAAACAAGTTAGATGTTAACTCGTTTTAGAAGTTTAGTTGTTTTAGATGTTAGTCCGTTCTGCAATTTGCCGTTCTGCAAAATTTGCCGGTGATCACATTTAGTTATTAAAATTTTGTGAATTGTGTATTCGGCAGAATCACATTATTCGTGCGTTATTTACTCGAAATCAAGCTTTTTAAGGAAATCAGCTGAGGAGCTAAGATGCCGTCCCGGTAATGTGTTTATAGAGTGAAAGACCATGACCAAGTGATTTCCAACCACTTGCAGAGTCAGCACTTTTCTGCTAAAATGGTAGTACTCACTCTACGCGAGGTCCACCCTTTTCAACTACACAGATTAGGTACTATCACGCACAAAACAATTTCGTTTTGGTCAAATAATGTCTTCCACACATTAGCAAAAATTGTAAACCACACTGTAAAAGGAAAGAAATAAAAAACAAAATGCGATCAGTTCAGTGGAGGCGCGGTACCATGTTAATGCAAAACGAAAATCTGTTTTAGTGTAACAATGAACACAAAAGTTAAACAGTTTGGTAACATGGTTGCAGCCTCTAAATATGTAAAACGTCTCGAGTTACAATGCGACGATTTCTTATGTCGTACAAAATCTCCTACGTCAAATATTGGATGTTTACAACAAATCCTGACACGAGAATAAACAGAAAGCCACTTAACATCTAAAACAACTATTTTCATCTGAAACGACTATAATCTAGAATGAGATATTTTTTTCAACCTCTATATTTAAATACCCAATAAAAAAATGTTGTGGCCATAGTTAATAGAAGAGAGATGGTTCGGCATGTCGGCAAAATCAAAGCCTTTCTATATCGGATGTTGAAAGTGCTTGTCACGTGACGCGAACCTGCACAAGTGTTTTTCCAATATGGAAGCACAGGCTGAAAACACTGATTTTGACAATGAATTCGACGAAATTTTACGAGTATTTGATATTGATTTTGATGAAGAGAATAATTCTTTTTCAAATGATGTAAGTATTACTTGTTTTTTAATCAATGTTAACCCCTCCGTTGTTAAAAGTCGTAAATATCTTGATGTTTTGTTGGTGTTTTGTATTTATCTCTCTCGTCAGCCTGAAGAGGCTCTTCATTGATATCATACCTTCCACTATACAAATTAACTGATTCTTTAAGATGCAAATTGGTGATTTCCAGTGTGACTTGTGTACCAAGAAATGCAAAAGTAAAGTTGGACTTGCTAGACATGCCCAAAAACGCCATGTGAGTGGCTGTGAAGAGAAAAAGAATTTGTTGCAGTTTTCTGTAGTTGACATGAAGGGCATGATGGAGGAAACAATAAAAAGTTTAGCCAAAAGCAACTTGTACCCAGAGAATGTGACTTGTCAGTTCCAAAACTTAAACATAAGCAATGACGTTCTTGCAAAAATAACCAACAAAGTCAACATGTATAAAAAGGATGACAATGAAAAGTTTTATTCATTATTTTATAGTGACATAGTTTTTCATAAAGATGATTTCCTTCATGGCCAGAATATAGCTCCACATGCTGCTACTCTTCTCCTAATGAAATTATGTGACATGATATTGATGAAGGGCAACATAAAACAATCTGCTGATACTGATTTTCACATTAAAAATCTTAGTGATAGAGAGTTGTATGGGCTGCAATACCTTGGTGGCTATGTTTTGAAAACTTTATTTAACAAAGTAAAATACAGTAATCATGTTAGGTCATCTGAAAGTCAGCAGGTTTTGTCAATACTGTCAGCTTGCAGATCAGAAAATAACCCTGAACAGAAGTTAGTTTCTGCTCTAAATCGTGGTGGACTTTGGGTAATAACAACTGAAATCCAAAGAATCTTTGCAATCGTAGAGAGATATTTTTGTTCTGAAGTAGAGAAAGGACCAAATACTGAAATACAAACAAAGAGAATGTCCATTAAATTATGTAACTTCAAGCACGTGAAAGAATTTTTCCATCAAATCACTGAAAAATGTGACTCAGAAATAAGTTTAACTGTAGAAAAAGACATTCTATTTTCTATTGTGACACTGTATATAAGAGTCAGGGCTTTTTCATATGCACGTGACCTTGTACAAAAACACAAAATTACAAAAACCGATATTCATTCTAAAGCACTACGAACAGATTTAAAAAGACACACAGGTCATATCTGATATATATATATGTTATGAATTATACATGTAATTATGCATTTGTTTCTATCTTCATTTTATCACTTGAGTAGTATATATATGTAAAAGAAATGAACATTTGCAATGCAAAATAGTAAGGAACTATTGTATGTGTCAATATAGTTGTTATTTTCTTTTTGGAACTGGTTGATCTGTTACTTGTACCCATGTCCTTTTTTTGTCATATCTACCACGTGTATTGCCAGATGAAGCTGACACATTCTTTTGTATTCTGATTGCATTGTCATTATAACCAAATTGATTTAAGTCAGGGTTGTCACATCTTCTTCCAATTTTTCTCTGCTCACTGAAGTATTCTTCCACTGGATCTTGGCACAACCTCTCAGTTAAAACATACTCAAATCCTTCATTTAGTAGAAATTTCACAATTTCAATTGTAGAATAAGTGGTTATTTGTAATCCTTCATATGTTTGATTGGAAATAAACATTCTTGCTCTGGCATTTTTTGTGAAATCCCCTGGCCTGGCATCAATGTTGTTTTTCCACTGCCGAAAATATCCAAGGAAATTCCTTTCAAGCCATTCAAATCTCTCATCATCAACATCCTGGTATGGTTTCAAATATGGTTTACGCTTTCTTTCATGTTCATTTAAGCTTCGAACATTTAAACAATCGAAAAACATATCCATCAATTTGCAAAATTTTGATGTTTCTTTTGCATCAGGTGGGCCAAACTCTTGTAGAACTGTTCCCATTGTATTGCTTAACACTTGTGCTGCAAACTTCACAGTCATAACTGAATACGATGTTAGTTGAATATGCTCTGCAGTTATCTTTGGGAGGAGTTTTAGACCATTTTCCATGTCTTCATGAAATATTTGTTGTATGTGCTGCCATAGAATGTATTTGTCTGCATTCCACATGTACCTGGTAGCTCTTCCTGACCCAGAATGTAATAAGCAGTTTCTGGCAGTCTTAATTAAATGTGGTGTGTCTGCAATGAAGTAAATAAACCTCTGGGGTGCAAATAAATTTGTTGTTTTGTACGTAATATCTTTGGTATTTGTAGGATCCAAACCCTCATGTAATCGAAAAAACCTTCTGTTTGAGGATGCACCATCTGCAGTTGTTGCAATAACCCATAGGTTGCAGGTCAATTCTAGTATTGAAACAGCTTCCCAGAATATTGGCATTAGTTGAGAGGATGTGATACCATTTGTTGCAAAATATGCAAAGCTGTATTTAAGATTAGTTGCAAGACCTCGTAGGAAGAAAACCAGAGCATGAGTTGCAAGTTGGCTATCTTTTTCCAGAGTAGCATAATTAACATTTGGATCCCCTAAATCTACAAACCCTATCAACTTGTCAGTGTGCTTGTGAAAAACAAGATTGGACTTGATTCTCATTTCATCAAATAGGAGGACAATGTACCTCTGCACATCGAAGTAATTACTTGTAGTTTGTTTTAAGTCATGAATTACTTTCTTTCTAAATCCTGGCTCTGGTTTTATGAAGTTTTTGTAGTCTCTGAGAGTTCTAAGACTTGGTAATCTTAATACATTACTATTTCTCAACTCTTCATAGGTTGATGGTGATTTTACTGCTAATGATAAACAATATCGAATAATCATTGGGTGGTAACGAGCACCGTTTGCTGAGCGTTGAAAGAGTTTCTGTTGTTGTTGCCAAAATAACTTCATAAATGGGGTTATCGTTGAAGAGTTGTTTGACATGATATTGGCGAAATCATCACTCAGTTCATGGTCAATAACTATACTGGATCTTTGTAATTCCTGCCTCATCTCCTGAAGTTGTTGCTGAAGCTGATTACATTTGAGTCGCTGTTGTTGCAAAGTTAATTTGATGCGTGCTGGTGAAGTGAAAGATACTGGGGCCTTGGGTTTAGCAGGTTGTAGATTCTTCTTGGACTTACGATCAAGGACTTTGGTTTTGCAGTTGTCATACATGATGCATTCATTACACTGTGTTACAGCTTGGCTATCTGATTGGATGAAAACGTCACAACCACGTGTACGTGTGGTTAAGTTACACTCAAACGGTGTTAATGGTTGGTTTTCATTTGCTTCAGTGTAGCATGATGTGTGTTTTGGGATAGCATGCTGCAACAGTTTAGAATCAAACTCAGCAATTTTGACACCTGTGCAAATTTTGAAACTTTCAATCGAATCAATTAAACACTCAATGGAAATGTTTCTTAAAGATCGTTTGGCCAACTTATAAATAACGTGATTTTCAGGCAGAAACCATTCATAGACTTGGATTGTATATGCTAAACTATCATCTATGATTAATTTGTATTTTGGTATTGGTGTGTCCTGGCTTAATTTAGTTAATATGGTTTTGTCTATATCCAACCAAATTTTCCAGTTAGACAAGCATTCTAAGCTAGAGATTTTTTTATTTACATCATGAATGCTGCCATAGCATACACTCGTTTCGATTGTATTTGGGATTCTTTTCCTTTCCTGTCTAGGCGCTTTAGTTGTGGTGAATGACTTTTTGGGCATGTTGAGTGTTGGAAGGGCATTTGGCTTCAACTTCTTTCTAACATATGATTTTCCTGGAACTAAACAAAGCCATTAAATCCAAAAAAATTAAATTATAAATAATTAAATAAAACAGTGAATAGAGACTAAATTAACTTACACTTTTCAATATCGTCAGGATGAAAATGATTTTCACAGGTAAATACTGCATCTTTTTTTATTTGTTCCCGGAAATGTTTATCTAATTCCCTGTGCTTCGTAATTTCGTTTAAAAATCTAGATCGCCATTCTTTTTCTGTCGGTAGTTTAAAGATACCTATGCCTTTATGTCGACGACTTGTGCCACAGTTGACCACACAACAGTTTTCCCCAGGCATGTTTAAATATCCATATTCATATGTTGTGAACACTTGAACAGCTTTGGAAGTTTCAACTAACAGTATTGTTACTTTTTTATTCGATATAATTTTGAAGAATATTATTTTTTCCTCTTTCACAACTATTGTTTTTAAAGTTTCTGTTTCGTCTTATTATGTATGTACGAAAACAAAAAACATTACATATTTGTAGTATTCTATGTTCCTTTGTAGTATAGTTCCTGACCTATTTTTTTCACCTGTTACGCGCGTAGGCGATAGTAGTGCTTAATGAAAAAAAATTTTTATTTAAAAGAATTCCATGATAAGGAGAAAATGATTTTTTTTATCAGTTAGATTGTATTTTCATACTTTTCCTTTGCTAGAAAATATCTTTCAACTTTGCGTGTGCAGGTTCACGATTAATTCTATTCAAATAAATCATACAAAAAGATATTTCAATAGGCTTTTGTTAAATTAAATAAAGTCTCCTAACCATCTCTCTTCTATTAACTATGTTGTGGCTAAGAAAGATTGTCAAGCATTTGGGCTCGATCTTCATGAAGCATCACCCTTACCTTGATAATATACAGATCAATGAAAACGACGATGGAACAAGGGTAACTTGCCGATCCTGATTCAATGAAAGCAACACATTCTAGGGTATATTATCTACTTTAGAACTGGGCTTAATTGAATAATTGAATAAATTAAAGAGATATCTCTGGAAGAAAATGGTTGAGAATTTGGTGTTGATGAAACATGAAAACACAAACTTGTACATAGGCGTATTCAAGGTCAGTCAAAAAAAGTGGAGGAGTCCAACGTTATGATATTTCTTTTCAGTCTTAAGTGTCGATTAGGTAACTTGCACGTTTTTCTTTTCTACTTTAAATGACTAAACTCTCCTCCGCAAATTTTGTCTGAGCTCTGGCTACGCCTCTGTTGTATAACGATAAATGACTATTTTAGCTACATGTGCGATATTCAGATTTTGCAAAGATTCACATTGAAGTGTCTTGCTCTTTTAAATAGTTCCTATATTTATATTTGACTGAATATTTCGACGATTTTTGTAGGACCCTGACTACCTACCTATTTTCAACAGAAGACATAGAGGACGTAAACGCTGGAGGACGAGCAGCCGAAAGTTGTTGTATGGAGATGGAAGTGAAAAGGATAGTGGCAGTAATGATTCTGACTGCTGGCCATGGTGTTCGTTGAAATAATTAAAGCGAAATTGAACTGCTTTCTTTTGCATTTATTTTGAAATAATGTTTATTTATTGTTTTTTAAATTAAAGATTACCATTGTTCGATGAATGGAAAGAGCGTGAAAAAGTAAGTAAGTTCGATATATAGAATGTCCAGTTTGAATTAATATATCCCAAGAAATCGCTGAAATATCATTTAGAGGGAGTATAAAACGCTCAAGTCAGCATTTTCTTTAAATGACCATAACTTTTAACAACGTAAGTGTTTACCAACTTTATGTTTCATTTTTTTTTAAGCTTTCAATTGGTACATTCAGTAAAAAAAATTTAACTTTGATTTTTTTCTGACCGTGAAACCATGACGTCATCGGTCACGTGACATTGGGGCTAAATTACGAGAGGGCCATCAATGATTTTGAATTATCTACATGTCAGAGGCACATTTCCATCGAAAAATCAAAGGTTAAACTATTTGCCAGTTTTTCTCCAAAAATTCCCTGTCATCGACTGAGATGATTACGTTAATGATATGTTCTTAAAAATCAGGTCACGTGCATAACGATACGAACGATTCGATTCGACTAAATTAACTGATGTTAATACTCAAATTTTATTTATTTAGATGATGTTAGATAACTGATGGATGGCATGTTAAGTTTATTTTCATTATAATGATGTTTGTGTAATTGTTAAAAATGGTAAGTATCTTATGTTACGTCACAAAGCGATCAAACTCAAAACATACTCCACTCAAAACATATGCCACTCAAAACTTCAAAACTTCCAAAACTATTATATTCTCTAATACAGCATATAGAGCATCCCTCAAAACGTGCAAAAGTCACTGAAAAGTCACCGTTGAGACTGGAAAATAGAAAAGAATACCTTACTTATGTGGCAATTCCGTAATTAAGTTATTAAGTGTTGTTACTTGTCTACCAATAACATTTTCTTACAAGACATAATGTTAATCTTCAACGTACTTTTCATATTTTCTCATTTCATCGATAGAATAACCCAACCGCAACATCCAGCAACTGTAAATAACAATATAAGAACAGGTATTTATGCTGATTACTGTGTTTAATGAAAGATTATTTTGATAGTTCTATTATCAACAAAAGCAATTTAAAAGTCTCTTTTTTATCGCGTATATGACACTTTTATTCACTAAAATTTTTGTTCAGACACAGTTTGTATTATAAAAATTCATATTATAACTCTCTCTGTCATCAGCTCAGCCGCCAGCTGAGGCGGATATTACGAAAAATACATCTGAGGTGCCTGTTGATTCAAAATGCAATGACGACATACCGGACGAATATCCAGAAGTAGAAAAAGAAAATGCAGAAGATAATGAAGAAGAAAACGAAGACGAGGAAAGAG
The DNA here is from genome assembly GCA_039566895.2 of Turritopsis rubra. NCBI lineage: Eukaryota > Metazoa > Cnidaria > Hydrozoa > Anthoathecata > Oceaniidae > Turritopsis > Turritopsis rubra. The sequence goes on from CM077620.1 coordinate 15,316,607, forward strand.
AAGAAGTAGATGAAGAAGAAAATGAAGATGAAGAGGAAAAGGAAAATGAAATAAGTTCGAATGGTGAAGTCCAGGGCATTTTTATTCTTATTTTTTCTGTGTCAAAAGCAAGTTTGAGTAGTTCCTTGTCAATTGTCTGTATAAGTAAATAAGTAAATTCATAATTTTATGCCACATCATAGTTCAGGCAAAGAATTAATTTCATACCTCCATATTAAAACGATGCCTAAAAAATAAATAAGTGGAAGTATTTGTAAACAATTTAATTAATAACTCAATTGAAGTTATTATTGTTATTATAACATCACTGTTGTATGTTGTGTAGGTGGAAGAAGATTTCGATGAAAATAACGAAGAAGACCAACCTAATGTTCCATTAAACAAGATAACTGATCAATTCTTGAATGGTGACATCTGCAGAGAACTACCATCTAATTTCCGTATAGTTCGAATCTTTACTAGTTCAACATTTACAGGTTGGTATAAGAAGGACGCCCTGATTTAATATGTAGCAGTAATAGAACTTTGTTTTATAAAAATTTCAATACTTAACTCTCTCTATTCTAGATACGTTTCATGAACGAAACACATTGATGGTGAAGATCTATCCAAAACTGAAAGACTACTGCCAAGCACAAGGTTTTGACTTCCAAGTTGTGGACATGAGATGGGGTGTGCGTGATGAAGCAACCGCTGACCATATGACTACTGAGTTGTGCTTGAAAGAGCTAAAAGCTTGTGAGAAGTTATCTACAGGACCAAGCTTCATTGTGAGTCACAAATATTTTATCATCAACCATAAGTATTTGATTGCTATTGGTAAGGGAAAATCTTAATATAGACTGTAGACAGAATTGGTCTGCAAGATCCGCTTGTTCAGTTTATCGATGGAATTTGTTTCTCAGTATGACAGTTCTTTTTGTTCTTTACATAATGTTTCATTTTTACCCAAAGTTGACTGGGACTTTTGTTTAGACACTCCTTGGTCAAAAGTACGGCTATCGACCTTTTCCTCCTAAAATCATTGCTAGAGAATTTGATGCTGTACTTGCTGAAGTGAAAGAGCAATCTGATATTGCGCTATTAAAAGAATGGTTTCTTCGTGATGAGAACGCTGTTCCGCCCACGTATGTATTACAACCAATCACAGACTTGCTACCGAACTATAACAACCAATCTGCTAGTAAAGAAGAAAGATCAACAGCATCAAACAATTGGTGGAATGTGTTTGAATGAGTACAAATAATTTTTCGACAGGCATCTACTAAAGCCTTACAAGGGAACCGCAATGCCATGTGGAAATATTTTATGTCAGGTGAGATTCTGCAGAGGAGTTTTAATTGACTTTTTTGGATAATTAAAATATTCATATGGAAATCGAAAAATCCCTTTCCTTTTTTGGTAATTGTTGTGGTTTTTTTCTGCAGTCACTGAAGATGAAATTACCAGAGATATATTAAAGGTGAAGAATCCAGCAAAACATTGCTTCTGGTTCAAGCGAAATATTAACGACATCAAAGATTATGTAAAAGATAATAGAAGCACCGGAAAATTTATTGATAGAACAGGAACTGAGTTAGAAAATGATGCAAATAATCTACTTGAGAAACTGCGATCAGAAAAAATTCCAAAAGTACTTCCACGAGACAACATTTTGGTATATGATATCAATTGGCATGGTGAAAAAGGTATTGATCCTCAACAATGTGAACAACACGCTTGTTACTTGGAAGTTTTGTGCAAAGATTTCTATAGGACTCTAGTGGAAATGATCGAAAAGGAATCAAGGAAAGGTACAGCCTGTAGAAATAAATGTTGATTTGAATAAAATATCAGTTTCTTACCAACCATTTTAACTTTATAGGGAAGAGCAGGATATTGATGATAACCTGATAAAAGAAATCTGTCAACATGCAAAAACTTGTCAAGAAAAAAGTCGTATATTTCATGGGCGTGAAGAGGTGTTGGAACAAATTGCAACATACTTGACTGGCAATCTTCAAGTCCATTAGTTTTGCATGGAGCATCGGGTAAATGGTTTATCTATAAATTACTTCTACGGCATACATGCATAATTAAATTAATGCGCATTTAGATTATCATTATTTGGTTGCGTAAAATCAAGATGCAAGAGATGGCGAAAAGAATTTTAAGACGCATTTGATTTAAATTTTTAACAATAGTTTCATTTTCTACTTCCATTGGCACTTTGCTTCTGCATTTGATTTCGGTTTAAACTTGGTTCACATTCAGCTAAAAGTGGCTGGATGAATTTTAACAAAAGCTTTGAAAATAAGAGTTTTAGCATTACCGGAAAATAATTTACCTTGGACATGAGTTGTTTCCAGACAGAAAAAATGTCTCAGGCTAGTGACAGTTTCAATATTTTTTTCAGGCTGTGGAAAGACTGCCGTTATGGCAAAGCAGTTGCACTTTGTAGAGAAAATCATGGCGAAAAAATCCAAATCACGCGATTTTTGGGAACGACATCAGATTCTTCTACACTTGCTAAGATGCTATATAGTGTTTGCAGCCAAATTCAACGTGCTACAGGAATGACCACAGTTGGGATTCCTTCGGTATGTATTAAAATTTTGATTCCCAAGTGATTACCAGATAGTATCGTTTGTGTCTCTCGTTATGAACTCCTATACTTTCCTATATCCCTGAAAAACCCTTCGGAATGAAAAAAACAACATTGACAAACTCAAGCATTGACGAAAGAATTTTGTCAAGTCAGAGAATTCCAAATAGGGATGTTTTTGTACGTCAAATGTAGAAAGCAAAGAACATATCCACAATGCAACGGTGTATATTTAGAATGCGAAGAAACTAGCGGAATACTTACAAAACATCTTCACGCAGATCAGGGGGAAAGAAGTTGTTTTATTTCTCGATTCTATCGATCAACTTTCTCCAGATGACGGCGCATTCCTGATGAAATGGCTACCACACAACCTTCCAGCATGTATAAAGGTCATCATCTCAACCCTTCCTTATGAACAGTATCAAATACTGACAAACCTGCAGGTAAATCCATCTCTGCCCCCATTAAAGCTTAGTTACCTCTTACTCTACGAAAATACGCTGATCGTTGTCACTTTTGCTCAACATTTATGTGTTCATGCAAAAAACAAAAATAAGTGAGGAATCTCGTCGCTTTTTATGAATATCAAAACTCTTTTATAGTTCGTTTCTTTTAATCTTAAGCAATGAACGTTTAGGTGACTAACATTTTATATTCCAAAGCTCTTCGCCGTTCTAAAAATATGCCACGAACATATTTTCACGAGTGAGAACTGAGCTTTGACTTACATTTACAAATTCGTTTCAGTATGTTTTTTTACTGCAGGCTACTCTTCCTGAACCATCATTTGTAGAAGTACCACAACTGCCAGCCACTGTTGCAGATGATATCTTAACTGCATGGTTGAAAGATCAAGCACGTCAGTTAACTTCCATGCAAACAGAAACAGTGTTGAATGCATTCAACCAATGTCCGTTACCATTATTTTTAAAACTCTGTTTTGACGAAGCTGTACGATGGAGATCATATACAGATTCAAAAGACACTGTTCTCCAAACCAACATCAAGAATGCTAATACATTATTTTCACGGTTAGAGAGACTTCATGAAGAAACCTTGGTTAGTCATGCTTTAGGTATGACAACACTGATATTTTGTTACTGTCAACTGTTACCTCTCTCCTCCTCATTTGGTAATATTCTGTCTCTCCTCCTCATTTGGTAATATTCTGTCACCGTTGCTCAACTATAGGTTATGTTTAGGGTTGATGACGTCATCAAAACATGGGTTATCAGACGCAGAAATCGATGAGATCCTCTCCATTGACGACGACGTACTTAATGATGTCTATCAATATTGGACACCACCAGTCCGTAGAATACCTCCGTTACTATGGGTACGCATTCGTGCGGATTTGGGATCGTATATTGTGACACGTGGTGCAAACGGTTCCTCGGTGAATATGTGGTATCAGATGAACAAGACCGACTTGTGTCTGCACAACCAAATATTTTTATGAGACAAGATGGCAGCGAAGGTGCGTTTAATTACCGTAAACTCAGCGAACTTCCTCGTCATTTAATTACATCTAATAATATAGACAGCCTAAAAACACAAGTGTTGTTTAATTTTGATTTTCTGTCGGCTAAGTTAAGAGCATTTGGTTATCAATATTTGTTAGAAGACTTAACTGAAGCGAAAAAAAAGTTTCCCAACGACAAAGATGTAAAATTGATTCATGATTTCATGAAAATGAGCGCTCGTTGTCTACTAAATAATCCTGATCAGTTACCAAGTCAACTTACTGGAAGAATGCATGGTATAGAATCTCACTACATACAGTCCTTACTCTATCAAGCAAAGCTCTCCAATGTTCCTTGCATGTACCCTTTGAGTAGATGTTTAGATGCACCAGGTGGGCCAATTATTCACAGCTTAGCAGGGCACACAGGAAGGGTCAATTCTGTGACATTAAGTGTAGACAAAACAAAGTTGTTGTCGGTATCTCTGGACGCAACACTGAGGTGAGTAATCCGTCTGTAGCTAACTTCTCACTATTTCTCTTTCCTAAAAAGTAGCAGTAATTGTGCAAAGCCAGTGTTTATATTGCATTGACAAAATAGTAAGATATATCATTGGCATAGCTATAATAAGCTGTTGTAATTTCATTTGTCTCTTAATAATATAAAAAGTACTGACGCTCCATACCCCACTCAATAGCTGTCATTTTCTTATCTGAACTTTTCAGAATCTGGGATTTATCTAATGGCCTTCAGTTGCGATCCATTGATGTTCAATAGATTGCTCATATCATACATGTATTGGGCGACACGAGTGCTGTTTTGATTACATATTCTGGGGTCATCTTACAAACTTTACAAACAGAAGAGATTTATTACCAGGAGTATCACCCAGTCCAACCTTACACTTCATCAACTGCTTTAACAGCAGATCGAAAGTATTTGGTAATCCTTGGAAAGGATAAAATCTTTGTGTTTAGTTGCCAGCCAAAACACTTGGTAAATAATTGAACGAATCAACTTTTTTTGATTTTCAACTCTTTTTTTATTCACACCACTTCTGGTTCAAGTACAAATAAACACCACCCTAGGCACAATATGAGAAGGAAGAGAAAAATTCCTGCCCCTTATTCTTTCTCTGCCTCAAAAAGATTAGTATTTGTTCTCTCTAAAGTTAAAATATAAGTAATAGGTAGTTTTGGATGTTTTGAGGGCGTTATTTTGTTGTTTGGTGTATCAAATCAGCACCACTTAATAAGGGCGGTACTTCGTGCATCACTATCCATGAATAAGACCTGAGCCGTCGATGGTCCAGCTTTCTTACAGATGTCGGGTCGTTCTTTAGTGTGAAACACGAAGTCATTGCCCTTAAAGATAATGAACTGCTATAAGTAGAACTGAGGGTTGCAGTATACTGATGTCAGCAGTTGGAATCTCTCATTTGAACAATAAGAAATGGGTCAGCTGCTCCTTTCAGACACTTTCCAGTTCTATTTATAAGAGTTTATTATCTTTATTAAAGTCCTAAACGTTTATAGCTAAAGGATTAAATCATCCACTTTATATAGGCTTGGTGAAATAGTGGCTTCGATTACATTTACCCTAATGAGATTCCCTCTTTTATGATTTTAGGAAATCAAATACGAGATTGAAGTGGGCGATCAAGGAAGTGGAAATATCGTCAAAATTTGTGGCCATCAATATGTTTACGAACTTTCCTCCAAAAACGCTTTTTATGTAAGAAACGTTTGCGATGAGAAATTGAACCAAGAAATCATCATTCCATCTAAGGTTCTTTTCTTCACGTCCAATGAAGATGAAGATAAATTCGTTTTATTATGTGAGCCCGACCAAGAAACAACGTACAAACAAGTGCATCTTCACATTTATAATCCTTCAACATGGCAGATTGTAAAAACCTCCCAAGGTAACGATTTCCATGTTCTCACTTTAATGACTAACGTCACAATGGCTGGCAATGAATTTATTTGGCCAACGTTAACGCAGATTAACTTTTGGAATATCGAGACCGGAAGACAAAGAACAGCGCTTAAGCAAGTATGTCTTTTTCAAAGACAAAAATTATAGTATCTTCCTTAGAATAAAATACGGTGGATACTACTCAAATCTAGCTAGTAAGTTAGTCCACTTGTACTTCCTCAGTTAAATGCAAAGTTGATATTCAAACACCGCTAGCCACCGATTCTCTGAATCACTGTTTAGGATTGAAATGTAGAAACAATTTACTCATTTGACTTTTATTAAAAAACTTATTTTCAAGGACAGCATAAAGAAGTTGCTTGTCTCGATGAGACAACCATGGTCACTGTCTCGATAGAATACGTCAGTGCAATGCAGGTATATGATTTAGAAGTGCTGGACATGGAGGAAATTAAGACTGAAAATAAAGAAAAATCCGAAATTGAAAAAGCGCAGTCTTTTGCTTATAAAGGCAAGTCTTTATCTCTGCAAACAACATATTCGTATTTTGACTTTTCTAAGAAGAAAAGGAATAAAAGGAATATTTTCGAAAACATCCGGTAATGCATGTATTCCTCGGTCAAGTGAGTTTCCTGAATTTTTGTCCTTTTCGAATAGGAGAACGGGAAATGATCTTACATCCATCCAATCACATTGCTGTGTCGTTTACGGATCCTTTGTTACATTTTTACGATACGCGTACCTTTACCATACAGAAAGTTCTTCATATGAAGGACTTTTATACGGCAGCCGTAACCTTTGTTGATGATAAACACATGTTAATCTGGCCTTACCAGAAAAAAGCAGTACTAACGTTTGATTATCGACAGTTAAAATTCACTGCAGCCACTCCAAAAGATAGTACCAGCGACTATCCCCCATCACCTAACCGGAATACGTGGGTAATTTCTACAGAAACCAACGAATTGCTGATGTATGATCCTGGGCGTCAATATTTTATCCTTTATGACTGGAGATCAGGTAAATTTGTTCTATGCCTTCCTTGAACGCTGTTTCCACCTTAGAAGATATTTTTTACTAAGTCCATTCTATTAACTGTCTGATTGGTATGAAATTTTGATATCTTTTACAGGTCAACAGACAGGAGAAATAAATACAGGTTGGGAACAAATAGGTGGACATATTTTTAGCAATTTTGATGGAAGCAAGATAATTGCCGGAGAATATGATAATAATCGTGCAAACAACCCTCCACCTTTGATGCTATTTGATACTGTGAAACGAACTAAGATCGGTGAACTGCTTACTCTAGACCAGGATGTACGGCTATGACAGAAGATGGAAAATATTTTATCTGCATTTCTAAGGTAGGTATTCAGTTATTTCTGCTCGAATTAACATCATCCTGCATGAGAACTTTTTAAATCAAATTGAATATATTTATATTGTTTGTCAGTCTAGTATTCATAATATATAATTAGAGTTTATCATGTCATAGACCGATATATTGACATTGCTTCCTTCCAGGTCCGAAATAATTTCGATCCTAATTTCGATCCTACTGAAAACATATATAAACTTTACATCATTCATTTACAAACGCCCGATGATGACAGTAGTAACTGTCGAAACGTCGCAAACAAAAACAACCGGTCTATGACATGATAAACTCTAATTATATATAACTTTTTAAATGTCCCGCCAACAAACTATTTTAAAGATACATATAATATATAGATACATATTATTGACGAAGCTTTGACTACTTCTATTAACCCTAAATGTTTAGAATTCACAGCAAGTGGATGTTTGGGATTTGGAAACATTCAGATTATCAAGATTCTCAAAGGTGTAGTGACTTCTCTGTCTGTTTCGAATCAGGGGAAGTTTCTCATCGTATGTTCCAGTGTTTATGACCCTGAGACTAGTACAAATGTCAATAAGTTGGTCGTTTATAACCTTGGAAGCTGGGAAAAGTTATCTGCATTAAGAGTTGGTGGAGCCATCGCTCGATATGATTACTCGGCTGACGGCATGAGATTCGTAACTGAAGGTTACACAGTAAACAACGCGACCAAATTATTTGTCTTGTATGATTTATCTAAAGTTAATGATACTGGAGAACTTGTCAAGACAGCTTCATTTATCCCAGAAAAAAACAACAGATTTTGCCACATCACGAAAGATGGTCGTGGCATGTGTGGCATTAATAATGCCATCAACGGGAAAAAAATACTCGCCATATTAGAAAATATGTCGAAGTGTTGCCATGTTTTTCTTGGGGTGAAAAATTCTGATTATTTTTTTTAGTAAAAAGCATTGTTTTTAAAAATTAAATGTTGCTTGTTATTATATAAAACTAGTGTAAATATATTTTATAGTTTTGCTCCATAAAACTTTTTTACACGCTATATAATGCCTGTGTACATACAAAAAATAGTATCCTGTTAAAAACTTTTTAAGATTTCCCCGTAAAGGGAGAAATCTTATTTATTTAGGCTTTCTGTCTATTGACTAAGAGTTGTGCTGCAATCGTTTTTCTGCCCATTCCGAATCGGTTATCAGTTTTTTAATGGCGGAAGCCCGTGTCGAGGAGATGCGTAATTTTTTCCAATGTTTTTTTTTATCCATGGTTTCGATGATGATGTGTAAAATTACGTTAAATTTAGCTAAAGAAGTATTTTCTTGTATTATTTAAGTGTGTACATTTGATATTTTTTGCAGAATTGTGATATTAGGTGTTGGAAATTATCTCATGAAGTTTCGTCTTCCAGTGAACTTATCTTTGCTGATTGTTCACATACGTTTAGTATGACCGTATTAAATCAAGGTTATCCGTTGGCTACATGCATTTTTATTTAGTACGACCATATTAAATCCTAGGGTATATGCAAATACATTTAGTATAACCGTATTAAAACTAGGTTACCGTATTTCCTCTAATAAGCGCCGCGGCGCTTATTTAATTTTCGTGATTTTAGGTGCGGCGCTTATTAGAGGGCGGCGCTTATTAGAGGGCGGCGCTTATTTCGAAATTTCAATTTTCAATTTTCTGAAGTTTTTGCCTATTCTTTGAATTTGATCGGTTGGTTGGGTGATATCCTTAGAAAAAGAGTTCTTGCTATAAAATTTGGGGTTCTATCGGGGTAAGTAACGTACGAGAAAGAATTAACGGATATGCATCGTGATGTTTTCTGTTCTTCTTCTATCAAATATAACAAAGTTTAAGAATAATATAAGTTTAGACATCAATTTCTTCGTCGCTTTCCTGGTCAGAGTCAATCAAATGAAACGGCTCGCATGCATCCTCAACATCCGAATCTGTTATATTCTTAAATGGATTTATTTGACTCTCTTCCTCTTGCAAGATATTCAGGGATTCTCTTAACCGTGATGCTCCATCAGGACAAGCTCCCTCCTTTTTAAAACAATGAATCTTATCATCTTCACTACCATCGATTGGCAGGCTCAAACCGCATGTCTTAAAAACTTCACGATGAGTTCACTTGACAACTTTTTCCAACCCTCTAAGATCCACTCGACTACTTTCCTTCGCGGAGGTGACTTCATATTACCTGCGTTCGTATATTCGTGGATCCCTTCACTGAGCCAGGTATCGTAAGCTTCGGTAACATGAGCTTTGAATGGCTTATTCCACGAAACATCGGGGGCTTGGATGTACGGAGTACAACCACCGGGGACGATAACCGAATCAACATTGAAACTTTTCAAACGTTGTTTGATTGGTTGCATCATGTGGCATTCAAAGGAATCCCAAGCTAACAAGCGCTTTTGAAAAGAAAATTTACCAATAACTGTTCGAATGTATTCTAATGTCAATTCCTCATTCATCCAAGCATTTGAAGATGAAGCGATAACACATTTAGATTTGTATTCATCATTTAAAACCTTACATTCCCGCTTTGCACCCCCAAAGACGATGAATGGTTTGAGCCGTGTTCCATCAGCTGTTGCTGTAAGGCAAACAGAAACTCTGACTTTTTCGTGGCCAGTGGTCTTTAAAGGAATGTCTTTTTTTCCTTTGCTTTCTACAGTTGTCCCAGAGAGCATGTCAGACCAGACTGCAGTTTCATCCATCGCAATGATCGAACCAGCGGAGTATTTAAATTTTCTTTGTAATCGTCGGCACTGTAAAACATACATGACAAGTTTGTCGACCATGCAGCTAGGATTCTTTTGAGCGGTAGTGGTTCTTCTCCTTAGAGAGAGTCCGTTTCTTTTCATGAATTTCTCCAACCATCCACGACTGGCTACAAAGCTCTCTTTTACAGCAGGGTCATCGGTGCTTTCGTCATGGATAATCTTTGCTTTCTTCATGATTAATTTTCGAGAAACTCTAAGCATTGCTGATCTACGATCCATTATCCACATAAGTACTTCTTCTTCTAAATCCTCATTCGTGAGCTTTCTTCCTCCGCCATCAAGTCTTCTTCTTTTCAGTCCACCTTTATCAGCAACCCTGGCTTTGATGTCGTCTATTTTGGCTCTCCATTCACGAACTCTCTTCTCGTCAACATTGTACCGCCTTCCTGCTTGGCGATTGGAATTCTTGATGGCATATTCCACGATTTCCTTCTTCAAATCCAAGGAATAGGATTTGACTTTTTCTCCTTTGTGTGAATTCTCGGTTGGAGCCATGTTTATATTTTGCACACACACCTCGCGCACCAGAAATATTTTGTTTATACATTAGAACGACTTCATATTTTTGTTCCAAAATCAAGCAATGTAATAGCTTCATTCCATCTTTTCAAAATTTAAACAAACTGCAATGACTTCGCTTCCTTCCACACTGTCTCTTCATTCAAGGAGAGGGCGAAACATGGCTAGAACTATTCCAAGAAGCTTTTTCTTTGCCTTTACTGTGAAGTTTGAAACAAACATACGAGGCCACCATGTCTACAAAGATGTTTGGACTCCAACGATGGGAGAGAAACTCAACTGCAAACCAGACGAAAGAGAAGAAGCCAAAGAATATGATGAATACGCCATAGGTGTATACAAAACAAAGCCGCAGATTACAGTAAAAGATGCAGACAAATCCGACAAAAAAACTAAAGAAGAAAATGAAAATACGGAATCAGAACCAAGCACTACACCAGTCGGTGAAAATGAAAAAGGTGAACCAAGCGAAACAAACAAAACGAACAAAGTATCCAAAGCCAAAGGAAGAAAATCAACCAAAGGAAGTAAAGCAGCAAAAGGAAGTAAAGCAGACAAAGAAACCGAGGTCGCGATCGAACCAGTATCTGAGGAGGTCAATAAAGCAGTTGTCGAAATAGATCCGAACGATATGGGAGAAAAGGATGAGGAGTTTTTAGTCGGACATTTACCTATTGAACTCTCCAAACTTACGACACAATTTTTGAAAGCTGATAAAACCAATACGATAGTCGCACAAGTGACAGGAAAAAGAAAGCGAGAGCTTGGCTTGGTTGTCCCTGCCAAATTTCTTTGCTTTTCAACGAACAGTAAAATTTCTAAAATATTATATGAGGAACTCGTTAATAAGAAGTGTAAATATAGCTATCTAGAACTTTCTGTAGACGACTATTGCAATAAGAAAACTATAGAGTTCAAGTAAAAGTATTCAAGTCTCATTTTCTCTTGATTTTCTAATAAGCGCCGCATTTGAAGGTGCGGCGCTTATTAGAGGGCGGCGCTTATTAGAGGGCGGCGCTAATTTCGAAATTCAAATTTTAGGTGCGGCGCTTATTAGAGGGCGGCGCTTAATAGAGGGCGGCGCTTATTGGAGGAAATACGGTATCGTTTGGCTATATGCAGTACGACCGTGTTTTATAACATGAAAATTTGCTATTGGAAGTATGAGAACATTACAATATAATGTTATGTACAATATCATGTTATGTACCAATTTTACAAAACATGATGCCTACGGTAATCAGACTATGGGATAACACGTTATTTCATGTAGTGCCTGATAAATGATCTCTCAGAGGCGTAGTAGAGCTCAGTCAAAATTTGTGGAGGAGAGTTTAGTCATTTAAAGTAGAAAGGAAAACGTGCAAGTAACCTAATCGACACTTAAGACTGAAAAGAAATATCGTAAGGTTGGACTCCTCGACTTTGTTTTTACTGACCCTGAATACGCCTCTGTTTCAATTTCATAGTTTTCTAGTGTCCCGAAGTATTTAAACTCATCGCATAGGAGAGATCTGGGTTAACTTGCTTTTTTATGCAAAAGGGAAGAACGCGTAACATTGACCGGTGCGGTCATGGGTGCTGACAAAAAATGAAATCCCGTTCAATAAATTGTAGTTGTGACCGCAGTTATACGGGTGGAAAGATTCAGGTCAGCTATAACTTAGGTCAATTACGTACAACCTCGGTACATACGGATTGACCTTACTTTGGTCAACAGCGGAAATCGGCATCTTTCATCTTGATGTAAAGATTAATTCCTTTGCGGAAACGTAAAGAATTTATATGTGCGCATACCTAACGAGAAAGATGTTGAAAGATGTTGAAAGATGTTGTAGAAGTTATTTATGCGGATTGGAAATTTCCAATATTAATTTCTTTGATCAATCTATCTCTTACGTGGAGACTAAGCTCTATGAATGTTTTTTTTTTAATTTTTAAATCAAAACAATTATAACTAAAAGTGCATCTATTTCTAAAATTTAATCTTCTAGCATATCTTCACAGCTGTCCAACATTTTGTTGATTATAACGTTGGCCCAAACTTTTACTGCGTGACAGAACATACATTTTTGTGGAGAATGAATTTAGCATATATAACTAATTTTTGTGATTTATAAAGGTAGTTTCTTCCGGAATTAATTTTTGCGAATTGCGAGTGGAATTTTGTTTCAGATTTTAAGGTAATCAAGAGTCGCATTAGATGCAGCTATCAGCTGAAAGTATTCTTCTTCCAGTTTATAAAATCGCGCTGACAATTTTGGATGACAAGACATATCTTTCACATAACAGCATGGCTGGTTGTAATTGCAAAAAAACACAGAGACAAAGTTAACAGACAAAAACGTTTTCTGAGTTTTCCCTGAATATGTATATATCTCTATTTTCATTCTCCCTGAATTTCAGAAACAAAAAAAAATAAAAAAATAAATACTAAGTAATAAATAATAATAAGTAATAAATACATGACAAAAAAAATAAAAATAAAAGTTGATTGTGTTTGTAATACTTAAATTACATCTTGAATTTCACCTTCACCATTCACTCGTTGATAAAAATAATAGTGGTTTTCCACTAGGTGAATTTTTTTGATTGATTGACTAACAGTCAGTAGACAAACAAACTTACATGTGCGGTTGAACTTGTTGCACAAGATTAATTCGATTTCTTCAAATGCGTCGATAGAAAACAAAGTTGTAACAGATCCAACTTTCAAAAAAAGTAAATGATTCGATCGAAAAAGTGGCCTATATTGTGTGGAGGCGAACTTTATTTGCGTTTTTTTCGAGTTACCGTTAAAATTTGGAAAATTGTTTCTTTCATTTGAGCCCAAGTTGTTTTAGTGGAGAACGGAACCTTTAATTCAGTATATTTATTATTTCCTTGTAATCTTGCAATCTACGAGATTAAAATGTTCTTTTATCCCCATACACAGCTCCTAACCTTTCTTTTTCGAAACGTTCAGTAAATGCGGTAAAAGTAGTGAATCATAAATCGTTTAGTAATAGACATTCAAAAGACTTGTGCTCCAAATTGAAAGTGTTCGAACTACAACTGCAGTATCGTTCCCAGGACTTTCTTGCCTCACTTAAGGTTGCTGTTGTAATGAATACCCGTTCATGACGTCGTTTAGAATTGCAAGCTTAGAATTGCAAGTTGCTTCAATTCCTCAAACTTCGATTACACAAACTTTCAAGGTTCGAATTACAGAGATTTGACTGTATATTTGTTGACGTAATTTCAAGTTTCTATTGCTAAGGGCAGTTAATTTGAGACGGAACGTTTTTTGTGCCAATTTTGCGCCGCTTTGATGTCTCAAATCTGTGACACTTTGATTGCTCCATTGATTCGATTATTCCAAAGCCTGATAAAATTCTGTCCCATTTTTCAGTGGTTTCAATGGAGTCTCAAAAATTTAGCTTGCCTTGTTTGGTCATTCAAATTTAGAATAAATTTGTTGTATCATATTAACTTCTGTATTAAAATATTATTATTATTTTTATATATAAAGTATTATTCTGTTTCCTTTTCATTTTTCATTTTTTCATATTTTTTTTTAATTTTTTTTCATTATTTTTTTTGTTCAAGCACAGCTTACAGCCCTAATACTTGGTCAATCTAGCCTTTATTTGATTTAGCTTGTTTGTCCAATTTCAACCTACACTCAATTCGTTAGCTGAGCCATGACTGAGCAAAAATGTATACGTTTATACTATTTTAATTTTTTTGTGTTGACGCGATGCAAACACTTATATCATACGCATTTCTAGGTGAAGAGCCAAATGTATTTATTTGGAAATACTGGAAATAAAACCTTATCTATCTATCTTTTCGTATCATTCACATTTTAGTGAGAAATACACTGTGTGACGTCAGCGCACACAAAGTGAAAGAACTGCATTGTATAGCCAAAAAGAACGTTTAAGAGGGCAAAATCTCGATATCTAACATGAGGACATGTGAGAAAATTTGGAAGATTATTGGAGGGATATTAAAAAGCAGAGTTACTATGGTACAAACAAACGTAGGTTGCGAGCACGATTTTGTAACATTTAAACCGCAAACACGCATGGAAAATATAAGTGGATGAAAGCCTCATAGTTTTAATGGCACAGAAACTTGTTACCGTGTGGTGTGTAGTGGGCTGGATGAAGTAGCTTTAAACATTATTTATCATTCATATTCGATATGTTACTATTACAACACGAAAGCAGGCATGTTCTAAAAGTGGGACGAGTCCCGGGACAGAGGACCCTTGAAAAAGTGACTATTTTTCAATCAGCAGTTCACGCCATATGTCAAGGAAATTCATTCAAAAAATCAAAACATTCGAAAAGAAAATTCGAAAGTGATAACGGCTAGTTTTACAGAAAGAATAATGCCGTTGGGACCTGATAATTTGTTCGAATTATAAAGGTTTTCGAATTACAAAAATTCGAATTACGGAAAGTAAATTATAAGAGTTTCCTAAGGAAATTTCACGGTGACTTTGAATTTGCTCGAATTATAGAAATATATTGAATTACGGGATTTCGAATTAAGAGTATCAACTGTATTAGTTTAAAAGGTTGCCCATAGCAAATATCGGTCGGATCGTGACTAACTAGTTTTATTTCTACGTTCGCCTCGACCATCTTTCTCATTTTTTCAACCCTTGCATATCTTACGTGGATAAAAGTAAGCGTGTGTTTTTGACCAATCGACCAATCTCTGTTTCGGCAGCTTAGGTTGAATATTGTTTCTATAATACCTCAACCACGAAGTTAAATTCACGCAAACTTTAATGCACTTAAGGTAATTTATTCCACGAACAACTGGTGCAAATTTTTTTAAATGCTTACCTAAAGGAACACATTTTTACAAAAAGCAGCAAGTTTACGGCATGATAGGTTAAGAACTATAACGAGATGCTACGGGAAAAAAATCCGTCAGTCTTAATTTTTGAGTTGCGTGAACTTTATTGTGCGTTTCTTGTAAATTATCTTCCTCCAAAGTAGTTTATTTTCATGTTCTGTTCATAATGTCCAATGTCTTGAGTAAATTTCTAAGAAATTTTCTCTGTTGAGACGTTGTAAGACATGGTTTCGTAGTCTTTCTTGATTTTCGAAACTTAAATTAAAGTTGTTTTCTGGCACAACCACTTGATCTTTTTCGTCACTTTCAAATCCATTTTCTTCATCTATACCATATCCTTCCCAGTTGCAATTGACCAAGTGATCAATATGAGCTGGATCGACGTCCAGGGTTTGTTGTAGACCTAAATGCTATAACTGATTAGGTGAAACATTACTGACCGAACTCATTGGATGGTTATTCCAATCTTCAATTAACTCCGTTATTGATTCGTTTATCTGAGGGATGAAAACCATGTGGAGTGCTAGGAGATTATCTTCTTTCAGTGGATCCAGTAATCCTTCAGATTCCATCATATAAAATATTCCACTGTAATAACGAACAATCAACCGTTTTACATCAAGCCAGAGCCTTTCTATTCGTTGATTGTGAACAGAAGTTACAACAATCATGCTTCCTCGATTGAGACCGCGATTATTCAACAAAAACCGCGCCACTAATGCATTTTCTACTCCCATATCGCTTCTCACACGAACTATGGTATTGCACTGCATTTTCAAATAAATTCAAAACCGTTTCTGATTTATTATTGTCACTGCATTGAAGGAAAAAAATTTCTGCTATATCCGTCTATTCCTCCATGAATAACCAAACGCCATCTAATCAGTTTGTGATGGCCGTCCATGTGCTTAAAAGTGGGAAGTGGTAATACATTTATTTATAATGTACCACTAAAAGAATAACAATGATTTCAAAGAGAAGATGGAGGAAATATAAAAACAGGAATATTTGATTTCTCATACTATAGTGCGACTTTTTACATTGTATGTTCGCCTCATAATTGTAATACGCCGGCGAAGAATTCTGTTTACTGGGTCGACCTCCATGATTGATTCCCTGATGCGTCTTCTTTGAACATGTATGCCTCGTGCACGAAGAGCGCCAATTACAATAGTTTCTCCCGCGTCTGGAATACGGGCTAAAATAGTTCGCAGAGTTTCGTTTAGATTAGCAGAGTCTATATCTGTAAAGGTTCTTCTTGGGCCAGATGAACTAGAAACCTCTATGCCTAACTCGATTCTTCTTCTTTTGAGCGTTCTTTCGGAGATTTTTAAAATACTAGCAACTATCTTCCAATTGCGGTATAGGTTGAACAGATACTGGACATCATCCTTGGAAATCTCCTTACGTGGTCTTTCGCCAGTATAGTTAGAAGAAGTTTCATTCCCATCGTTTCCATAAGATATATTAACAATATTATTCTCATGTTGGCCACCCATTAAATTCTTTTCCAACTGTCTGGATACAGTCCTGGCAGAGTTTAAGAGGTTCATCACACGTCAGTAAAAAGATCATCATTCCCTTGTAATCGTTGTGATAGAATTCTAAGAAATGAAATATTATTTTCAAGCCTTAGCTCCCAATATTCAAATGCGTTAAAGTTACCAGAGTAAACACTTCTCTGTGCTTGAACGATTTCTCTTGGAATATCTAACAACACACGTGTTATGTTCACACTACTTACTATATTGTGTATTAATTAATGCATCAATAAGGAACTAAACTACATTTCATAAAATTCAATATACGTTGAATATCATAAAATTACTCAACATCATAAAAATTAGACGACATATTATAAAAGTTACGCTATATATATATTAAACTATACCAGGCGCTATTATTATATATCATAAACATTAATAGTTACATTATGTATCCTAAAAATTACGCTGAATATCATAAAAGTTACACTTTAAACTTTATAATTCCCTAACTCATATTATTTATTATAAAAAGAAGACATTATATGAAAATACAGGGCCCGCGGCGACGGGCGGGCCACCCGTGGCCCGACCACTTTTTTGCAAAGTAATAATTTTTTTTAGCTAGAACATTCTGATTTGAGAGTTCTCGTTCCAAATAAAATAGCATTACATTAACGGTCTTTCTGTATAATTAAAATAAACAACTGAACTATAACAAAGGCAAAACACACAATCCTTTTCTTTTTCACCTTTTCCATTACTATGAAATATGAAGACATTACATTGCGCATTGATTGTGAAAAAGTGAAAACACGCAACTGAGTATTTAAAAACACACGAGATTATTTTCTGCGCAACACGTAATAAAAATGAATCAAAATAAGTTGACAAAGTATTTTAAAAATTCTAAAGATGATGCTAACAAAACTACTACAAATCAAACATCCATCGACGTACATAATGTAAACGAAGTATCAGAGACAAAAATTGAAATAACTACCGATAAACCTTTCCATCCTCCTGCTACTTATCCATTTCCTAAGAAAAAATATGGCACCAGAGAACGAAGCTTCCAAGCACATTGGACTAAAGATTTTCCTTGGTTACACTATGCTGAAAAGTAAGCGTCTTTTTATTTTTTCATATTATAAATTAAACGGACTATCATTTCAATCATTAATTTTATATTTTTGATAATGGATCCAACTAAATATCTTTTTTATTGTTTTAGCGCACACGCTGTGGTGTGTTTCTATTGTCATACGCAAGAAAAGCGTGGAAACTTGAAGGATCAAACAAACAAGGACACAGCCTTCACCTCAAAAGGATTTTCAAATTGGAAGAATGCTCTTGATAGTTTCCGAGGTCATCAAAGCTCATCATGCCACAAAACCGCTTCCTCGTACCACTTGGTTCTACCACACTGTGCAGACGTTGGCGAGTTGATGGACAACATTCTCACCGACCAGAGACAGGTTGAACGAAAGTACCTCCTTGATGTCATTAGATGTTTACGCTACCTTGGCCGACAAGGCATTGCTCTTCAAGGAAACGATAACAATGACAACTTCACCCAACTTCTTTATCTCCTCGGAAGTAGAGATTCAAGCGTAATGGATCATATCAATGGAAAAATTGGACATAAGTACAATCACCATGATGTGCAAAATGAACTCTTGAATTTGATGGCTTCTCAAGTATTGCGGAAAAAGTTAGATACCGTTCGAGAGCGCAGGTTTTATTCTATGATGGCAGATGAAGGCACTGATGTAAGTAATGCCGAACAACTTTCGTTTTGTGTACGATCTGCGGATGACGATTTAAATGTGAATGAAGATTTCTTGGGCTTTTATGAAGTTGACAATATTCGAAGCGCAACTATCGTCAAGGCCATCAAAGATATTTTGCTGAGGTGCTCATTGAACCTATCTGATTGTCGAGGCCAAACCTATGACGGGGCAAGCAACATGATGGGAAAACGTTCAGGTGTTTCTACCATTATCAAAGAGGAGCAGCCAAAAGCCATCGCGACCCATTGCCAAGGACATTCCTTAAGTCTTGCTGTCAAATCGATGACTAAAGAGTGTCAGATTCTCCGAGATACAATGGGAACTGCCGGTGAAATTTGTGTTTTAGTGAAGTATTCACCGAAACGGGAGAACATGCTGGGTAAGCTGACTGCAAATGTTGAAGGAACACTAGAAACTGATAAACATGCAGGAAAGCTGGATAAGCTGAGTACAACAAGGTGGACAATTCGGGCGAACTGTTTCAAGAAGATCATCGAAAACTACGAACCACTGATGGCGTTGTGGAACGAGAGTTTAAATGAGAAGCTAGACGCTGAAACGAAGTCGAGGATTAATGGGTGTAAAAAGCAGATGGAGTCATTTTCATTCTATTTTGGTCTGAATCTAGGACGCAAGCTTTATGCTCACACAGATAATCTTTCCATAACACTTCAGAAAGAAAAAATGTCAGCAATCAGCGGTAAAGAATTGGCTGAACTTACGAACAAGACGATGCAAGGCATGAGAAACGACAGAGACTTTGATTTATTCTACGAGACAGTCACCAAGTCAGCAAGTTCGATGGATTTCGTTTCTTCGCCAACAGCGCCAAGAGTACCAAAGTACGACATCTTGGAATTTGTGGAAGGAAATCCAAGCAGCACTGGAGAAGCCTACTATCCAGAAACTGCTCATGCCCACTATAAGCCATCTATTTCGAAGCAATTGACGTAATTGTCAGCGCCATCAAAGAGAGGTTTGAGCAACCTGCCTTCAAAGTATTTACAGAAGTGGAACAACTGTTGTTGAAGTCAATAAGTAAAACGCCAGCCGAAGAAGAAATGAAGACCGTTAATGCAAGTTTCTGTGATGACTTTGACGATCAATCGTTGTTGTGTGAATTGGAGTTGCTACCAACTATCTTTCGTGAATCCAGTCCTGTCAACTTCAGCGATGTTGTAGATGTTGTACAGTCGTTATCAACCGAAAAACGAAAATTGATAAAAAATGTCGTCATCATCATACGATTGGTTTTGACAATGGGAGCTACATCCGCTACTCCGGAACGATCATTTTCTACGATGAGACGGTTGAAAACCTGGCTACGATCTAGCATGAATCAGAAAAGGTTCAACGATTTGTCATTGTTGAACGTACACAAGGAAATCTTAGATACGATTTCTTTAATAGATATTGCCAATGAGTTTGTAAGGGCTCATCCATCTAGGCAAAATGTTTTTGGTATTTTTACAGAAAGCGATTTGTAACGTTTTTATTACTTTTTATGAAAAATGTAAAATAGATTTTTATTGATATTCTGTGAGAAAAAATAATTATTCCTCTGCAAAGAGTTTATTTTGACATACATTTCTGCTGTAGCTTATATCTAAAGATGCTTGTTTTAGCCAATCTGAAGGGTCTTTATAGTAAAAATTTTCTCGGCCCGTCGGCGCCAACCAAGGTGCCGCCTCCTTAGTCACTATATTATGTGGCCCGACCACTTTACAAATCGCGCCGCGGGCCCTGAAATAGAACCACTCTACATACCATTTAAATATTACTTACACTTTTGTCCGCTATGGCGCCTCATACAAATTCGTCCAATTCAACAAATTTGATTCGATAAATTTGACGGACGGGTTTCAAAGAGAATCTGAAAATCGGGTAAATCCGGTAAAGTCATTAACCTTCGGAAGCTTTTCAGACAGACAGCGAAATAGACAATAGTCTATTACATGTCTGAGACTGTCGAAAGATATTATTCAAATCACGTGGTACTAATGTTTTTTAGTGTAATTGATGGAATTAGAGGAAGTTATCACGTGATGCTCATATCTTTGGTTATATTAGAAAACAGTCGCGTTTTCAGACAAACTCACTTTTAAAACAGATTTCAAGCGAGTCGAAATATTGAAAAAATTGGGATGCCTAGCTAGGTAAGTTATTTATGCTTATTTTAACACTTTTCTACTTCTCTATTAACCTTGTATAACAACTTCAGTTCTCGTTTTGCTGTAGTAGGATTCGCAAAATTATTATTAAATTAACAGCACATAATCAAGTTGCAGTAGACAGTTTAAACATTTTTATTTTAGGAATGGTACTCAAAAACCAAGTTGAATGCAAAATATATACATTATGGATGTTTCTTCTGCTATGCAGGGAGAGTTACAGCAATGTTTTGTCTAAAAATAACACTAAATCAATAGGTACAGGTAAGAAGGGGTAATTGTCCATACTCGTCATAACACACAAGGAATTACCAAATGTCCTCTCAGTTCATTTTAAAATACAAAACAGAACCTAATAACATTTGGTTCAAGTCTCCCAATTCTTCTCATGATTATTGAGCTTCCCTCGACCTCCAAATTTTCATAATGGTCACTGGAAATTGGTAAATATGGAATACAGACTTCGTTCCTTGTGCCCAAGATGAGAGTGGAGATCACCCATCACATTTTTTTATGTCCTTCGCTATTTTTCTATGACATTCCGATTAACACAAATTTGTCTCTAAAATTGTTTATTCATTGGTTACTATGATTCTTGATACCTATAGTGGCTGAAACGTTGTGATAAACAGTGGCTGAAACATTGTGATAACAATCAAAATTTCATCAACTTATTTTTTTATGAGAATTGCATAGCAGATTGATTCCATGTTGTTTGTCCTCTTTTTTCAGCTCTCGAAACATTTCAAAACCGTTCAAATGATGTGACAACGACGGCTTCTGCAGATTTAGAGCATCTTGTTTGCCATATACATGACAAACACTCTAACTACATCAAAAAATGCAAGAAAGGCTACTCATGTTTCAGTGCTATTTATGTATCTTATAAAGATGGAAGTCTGCATGATGTGAAGCACAATCAAGGATGTTGGTCTCCTGAAATGGCTAAGAAAAGAAATGACAACTGCTCCACTCGAGTATGCAGATTTCCATCAAGGGACCAACTTTTGAATCTGAATAAAACATTATCAAATGTCTTATTCTTCTGCTGTTGTAATGCCTCATATTGCAACAATGTAAAACTGTTCTCTGGAAAAATTCCCCAAAATTCCTCCTGTAAGTTTAAGTTTTTCACAAATGTTTACATAGTTTGTTACAATTGAATCATGCTAAAATATTTTTTTCATTGTTTAGCATCACCTTCCACTGACATGGCAGCTAAAAGATCAAGTAACTCATGGTTGATTTATACCATACTCATTTCTTCAGTGGCATCTTTGTGTCTGTTTGTGTGTGTAATGTTACTATATTGCTGGAAGTGGAGAAAGAAAAATCCAATTAACATGAACAAGTCCAAAGTTTTATATGAAGAATACAGCACTGATACTGAAAACATCAATCTTTCTGAACAAAGTTTAGACAATATATTACATGGTAACTTGATACATCAAGGGCATCACAATGCAATTCGCTTAGGTAATTTTCAAGATAAAACTGTCGCAGTAAAGGTATTTCCACCAAGAAGAAAGAAGCAGTGGTGCTATGAAAAAAAGATCTATAAGATACTTGGGCCACACCCGAATATCGCAGAGGTAAGAGTTAAAGTAATGTCGATCAGTAGAAATATAATTTCCTATCTACTGTATTTCCTCTAGCAAACTCTGCTCTCCTAAGCACCGGCTTCCAGTAAATGCCACACCTAAAACACACCTAAAATCGTCGAAATTTTTATTGCTTAATTGGGGAAATACGGTATCATTATTATTGACTGGAAACACGAATGATCATATTTTGGCTGGTTCACACCTAACCACTGAAGATGAATAAGATGTTATAAGAGTTGAAGTATTTTAATTATATATATCCTATATATAAGGGTTGCGGAGTGGGTGCGTGAATCACCCAGTTCGCCAGCGAATATCAAAAATGCGTCAATAGGTCTTATGTTTCTTCAACATAAACTGGTGCTGCTTGACTTTTTTTCAGCTCTTTTATTTTTTCTTACATCCTTACGTGATTGTTTTTTCCTTTGACCTTTATTCTTATAAAATGCTGATCTGGCAGTTTTGACAGCTAAATCATGAGAAAAAAAATCAAAATGTCACCCAAATGAATTTATCAATAATAATGTAAATAATAATAATAAAAATCAAGATGACTTTCGTTAAGATGTCAGCCACCCCTCAACAACAAATAACGATATTAGTAACAAAGAAAAGATTTAGTTAATTGAAGACATTCTTTTAATACCATCACGTAGTTCTTTTTCATCATCACCCGTTTTAAATACTTATACAAATAATATAAATCGTTAATACTGCGGTACTTCCTACTCTAATGTCAGAAATCGTGTTAACTTACTTTCGCAGTTTTTTCAATAAATCACAAAATTAATTTCCCACAAATTTAACCATTTTTGGCAACTGAGAAATTTAATTCTGCGAAATCCTAAAAAAATTTCAACCATGAAATCAAAATTTGTTTTTTTCTGTCTTTATTTTCCTCTCAAACATCTTTTAGATGATAATTGAACAACTAAATTTTCCCTCAACTGCAAAATTTGCTCCATTCCATCAACCGCAAAATTTTATTCCATGAAAATGCAAAAATTTCATGTTTTTTTCAAACCACAAAAGTTAGTTCCCGCAAAAGTTTCTGACAATAAAGTAACCTTTTCAGGTAATATTTTCATGTATGTATTTTCATAGTATTCTTGAAAACACCAGATGCAAAAAAATGTTGAAATTTTTATTTAATTTTAATGAGACCACTATCCCTTTGTGGGTGAAATTGTCACAGCTTGCACTCATGTTTCATACTCACTGCTGTGAACCACATTCAAATGAATCACTAAATACGAAATATAT
Source organism: Turritopsis rubra (assembly GCA_039566895.2). Lineage (NCBI taxonomy): Eukaryota > Metazoa > Cnidaria > Hydrozoa > Anthoathecata > Oceaniidae > Turritopsis > Turritopsis rubra. The sequence goes on from CM077620.1 coordinate 15,340,447, forward strand.
TCAGTAATTGGAATATTTTTGAAATGGAACCAATAAAAAATGAAAATTCAATCCATAAATTAGATTGAGGTTTTATAATCTGTTTTTAAGTGTGTTTTTCTAGTTGCCACGTCAGGCCATTAATGTCATTAACTTTAATGCTATGAAATAAATTAATTTTATATTTTTTTATTGGATTTAGATCTATATCTATCGTGACAATGTGATCTATGCCTTATATAATTACAAACTGTTTACCAAAAATGTTTGTTTGTAAACCTTATTGGGCTTAAAATTTATCCCTTCACTCATTGAAATAAAGAACTGTTTCACCATTCCATGCTATACACTAATTTCTAAAGATCTTGTTTGATGACAAGGATAGATTATTGTAAATTCTGGACAATAGTTCATATTTAACATGATTCCAAGAAATTGTGTTTCATAACTTATGAACAGATTATTCATCCATTCATTCACACATTCAATGACTTAGGGTTAGAAATACTGTGTTGGCTAGGAATGATTTTGGTGGAATTCCTTGGGATTTATATTCTTTGTACCACTTCCAGGCAGGTTTTAACATTGTTAATCAGATCCAGTTGAAACACATTCATTACCGTAAAATGCTATTCAAATGTTGGTATTTCGTTATCTTTGCTATAAGCTATTCGGAATAAAATCAAAATGATAATTTCTTTCTCTCCTATTAATTTTGTGCATAACTTATTGTCTAACAGGATAAATTAAATTTTTTTTTCATTTTGCAAAGATTGCCTAAAAATCATGTGTAACCTTGAAACAACCCTTCTTGGCTTGCTGGTTTACTAGAAAAAGTGCTGAGGTCGTGACGTCATCCAATAGTTCTTCATTATACCCTGGACTAGTTTGGCTTAATCTTTTGTATTTATTCTTTGAGGAAGACTGGTCGGTATTAAAAAAAATCGAAAAACACTTGAAAGAGGGTCAATTCACCATTTCACCCTCAAAGAAGTCAATAGTCTTATTATTATGTGTGGGATTCAGTGGGAGCAATCACTCCCTTGAAATGTGTCTATTAAGTTCAAAACATCAATCCTACTTATTCTTATTAGTTCATAACTTGCAACCAATTTCAAGATGATATCAGTTTTGAAGGAGTTATCGTGTTGGCATATTATGTGGATGGTTCATTGTTGAATTATTTACGTCAACATACATTATCATGGAAGCAAATGATAAAGTTTGCTTACAATATCGTTAATGGTTTAGCATTTCTTCATGGTGAAGTTGATAATCAAAATGGTGATTAAACATTTGTCCTTTGTTTACCATCACTTTAAAAAAAGTTTATCTTATTAGGTTCTTCTTGCTTGACTCCTCTACTACAGGTTCAAGTCCACATGCTTGATTAAGAGCAGACTTTATTTTCCAAAAGTGTCAGCAAAACGGGAATATTGTAGTGACATTTTAAATACCTTTACTGACTCATGGATTCAATTGTTTTTTATCAGGACAAAATGCTCGCACTGGAATAGCTCACAGAGATCTAAATAGTAGTAATATTCTGGTGAAATCAGATGGGACATGTGTTCTTGCTGATTTTGGATCAGCTTTGCAACTTAATGGAAGTCCGCATGACAAGTTTCATTTGGTAAGACATTTTCGTTTTTGTTGTTGTTATCGATTCTTTTCTAGATTGTTCTTATACTTAATCTTTTCATATTATTGTTTTGTAGTTTGGTTCAATCAGATACGCAGCACCAGAATTACTGGATGGATCTATTATACACAGTAATTGGACGGTGGCTTTGAAACAGGTGGATTCTTATGCACTTGGATTGATTTTATGGGAATTAGCTAGACGATGTCATGAAATTTATGAACAGGGTATGCAACAGTGTTATTGTTAATTATGTTTTGCAATGATGAAGCACAGAATTTATTTCATTTGATGGATTGATGTTATAATTTCAGACGTGAAAGTTCCAGAGTGCATGCTTCCATACGAATATGAATTCAGAAATGGTCCTACATTACAAAAAGTAAAACACCTTGTTTGTGATAACAGGTGTCGTCCAAAATTTCCTGCTCAATGGAAACCCTGCAACTTTGTAAGTTCACATAACATAGCAATTATCTCTATATCTTTGAAATGCATCGTTCGTTGTTCATTTTGACCTTGTGTGAAGTAAATTGTATGTATGGCGATATATATATATATATATATATATATAATCCCTTTTTTCACACAGACCCTTTCTTATTTATCGATGATGATTCAAGAATGTTGGGATCATGATGGCGATGCTCGCTTGACACCATTATGTGTTTTGAACAGAATCACTCAAATACAAGACATGTCATCTGCTGAGCAATTGATTTACCAGGAAACCCTGGGTAATAATCCTGGAATTTTTATTAATGATGACTTCAATGAATTTTGTTCCGATGACTGTCAAACATCTTCCTTGTTACTGGTCAATGATAATTGCGAAGCGAAGCGATGCCTCTTGAAAGAAGATAGGTGCTAAAGCCTGGCTGATCGAAGTGATGACCTCCTGTCTTCACATCACAGCAGAACACATCCCTGCAGCCTATTTGATATATAAACCTCTTTTTTTTAGAAATTAGAGATCACTTATTTCTATTAGCTACCCATTCTTTTAGAAGTTGAGTATTATGGAGAGTTTTAGGCTTGCTTCATTATTGAAATTTTTTGTGTTATTTAAATGCCTTAAAAAGGCAGATTTCTAATTGATATTTTGTTTCTTAGAAATTATTCATTTATACTTTAATGGTATTAGTTTATTTGGCTTTAGGTCAGACCTTGAAATAACCCATTCTGTGCTCCTTCATAAAGACATGTGGCTCCAGTCGATATACCTTCTGATTTTGCGGAGTTTGAAGTGTGCTAGAGATATTCTGTAATTCAGTAGGAACAGTGCTGTTTAGTTTTCAAATTATTTTAAAACCAGGTTTTTAGGAAAACGGAATCTATTTTTAATTCTGTAGCGTATTACAGATTCCCTGTTAAACAGAATTCGAAAAGCTTATGATGTTCCTTCTTATAAAACTTTGTTTCTTTCCTTTAAGACTGACCTGTTTTTTTAATATTTTTTAAGAAATTTCAGTAAGGAAACTGATTTGTCTTTAAGAAGGATTCGAGTTTCGTTCATTTTATCACGTGATGCTCTACACAGTTGTTGGAGAAGTGTATTGCGAACAGGTGCTTATTATTTCCTTCCCTACCAGACAACGTTCTTCTATATATTAAATTTTGTTTATAAATTTAGAGAATTAGAAATTAGCTGAATTTTGTAATACATATTTTAATTTGACCGTTTCGTTATTTGGGGCGTGTGATGGTTGACTGAAATGATTGGGCGACTAAGTTGCCATCAACACCACACACTCCGATCCTTTCTTTTTAGTGCATTTTTTAAAACGCATAAAAATAGAATTTAGAAATTGGAGATTCTTTTTAATTTAAATCTCCAGGAATTCTGTAAAAGCACGACAAAGTTTAGTTTTGGAAAATAAAGAAAGAAAAAAGAAAAGAAAAAACGTATATCCAAATGTTTTCAGTTTTTTATTGTGTAATCAATATCTCCACACTTAAGCGGCGCTTTCACACGTATGGTTCCTCCACGTAATCGCTCCACTCACCAACCGTTTAATTTATAAAATACAGGTTGTACACTTTTCGAAGATTGCTCCACAGATCGATGGTGTGAGCATATAACAACGGGGTTGTTACAGGCTCTGACTGAAGTGTTTTTTTTCCTCTGGGTATTTTTTTGGAATTCAGGGTCAAATCTGAGAAATTCGCTGGGAAGATGTTCTATTTATATTAATATATTTCAAAACGAGAGAGGAAGCAGCTGACATTAATGAACATTGTGAGGTATCGAGACTTTCTACCCTTCCCCCACGAGTTACAAATTAAGTCATTAGGTCTGGTGTTATTAATTATTTCGTCATAGCAGTTTTTTTAGGGTCAGAGAGGAACATTTCATTATAACCACGTGGCCAGAGAGAAGAGTATATGTGAAGAATTTATATGGCAGGGGAAACCGTTACATATTTAAGTTAAGTCGGGAGATTTGCTACAAACTATCTGTGACAACCCTTAATAAAAGTTATTCCACTTTCTAACTTCTTAAGTCCTGCGGTCACTCCAGTCTATCTGTACAAAATGCGCTAGTCACATGGCATACAGAGCTACGTAATATAACATGAGATCAAACAAGGTCTTTCTGATTTCTGATTTCTGCAGTGAAAAAAATTCATTATAACGGACCAGTTTGATAGCGTGCATTCTTTATATAAATATATATTAAATATGAATATACGAAATAAATAAATATTTATTATATATTTTTTTCTATTTCATTTCCTCTCTTCAAAGCATCCGAAGAAAACTATAAATTTATTCTATAAAAAAAACCATTCAAAAAGAAAGTGAACTGGAATGAATAGATAGAGAGTTATACAAGTTTTGCTTGCTTGAAATCTTCCGTATTCCAACAAACAAAATGTCCATGCACATCATTGAAGGAAATACATTTTGATCTATATCGTCACCTTTTTAATTTGGTCTGTAAAATTGATCAGATGCTAGTTATTTGGTGAGAGCACAAAAGTGAAAAATATTTCCAACCATATTGTTTACTACCCTCTGCGCTGCAAGGGTACGCCATATTGTACCGTTTCACTTTCGAAATTCCTATAGGGCAAAAAAAACCAAAAAAAAGTTCATTACCAACAACTAAGTTATCATTAGAAAGCCAAAAAGTTTTCAAAAGAACAACATCACGCCATTCTAAATGAACTGTGTTAAAGGATGTACCGTAGGGAAAGACAATTGCTATTTGAAATTTCATGATTTTGGATCCCCGATGAGAAGACTGGTGAGGTTGTATGTTTCTATAGTTTATAAGAACATTAAAGATGAATGGGTGAAGAAAATAATGGAAGAAGTCTGAAATTGGTTCTTTTAAAATGATGACTTTTACGTGGAGATAATGGAGTTGCAATGAAAATGATTTTTCTTATTTTTAAAATCTTCATTAATTATTCATGTTACGAAGTTAAAACTTTAGTTTACAAACCAAACGATGATCACAACGGTATAACCACTGATCTGTTGGAAGGAATTTATCTGGTGCGTCTGCGTTCATTTTATTTGGTCGAGATGTGCGCAGAAATAAAGAACCAATATCTTTTCGTAATCTTTGAGTTTGTATTTGCACATTTAGATAACTTTATAAATTCCGCTTAGATAGAGAGGTTAGTTTCATGTCTTTGTGACAATTAAGAAAATAAAATTTATTATCGTAGGTGTATTGTTGTGGACAAAGATGGGAAGAAACATTCTTTTACTCCTCCTGTCACTTGTTCTTGCGTTTTACCTGCCAGAATGTTTTTCAAGAGAGTTTCAAGTAAGTCAGAAATCCTGCTCGAATCGTTTTGAATATCGACTTGCACTGGCTGAAAGATTTCAAGGATGCCAACACCTTGTTAAGTATAACCCTATGTGTGGGGAAAACATAAAAGTCGCCTACGGAAATATACCTCCGTATGTGTTTTGGAATCATCACGAAAGCAGGGTTGATGGCATACTCCCAGGTAAAAAGATGAAGAGTCATTGTTTTTCTGTTTTCCTTTTCAATTATTTTCTTTCTTGCTGGTATTTTCTCATATAGGTTCTTTTATTCTTCTCTGATTACAGCAATGTTAAAAAACGCATTGGACGTCTGCTGCTTTGGCTGCAATAACGTGACATATCTTGGTCCGTTTGGCCATATCGATCGATTCTTTCAAGATGATGTTAATGTCTCCATGCCTGTCTTCACATCTTCAGGAAGTTCAACATTTTTTGACCATAATTATATTAACATGTTGGAAGTCCAAAAAGTCCAAATGCTTGGTCGACCGTTAAAGCATGATCCAACGAAGATGGGAAAAGTGATGATATCAACGATTTTTGGCACGTGGCCTTTATTTTTTACCGCCTTCCTAATGGCTGCCACAGCTGGTGTTGCTGTTTGGATATTGGTAGGCTAAACAAAACATTTTGTAGACTTCTTCAAATTCCTCTACGGGCAAAGTTGATAATTTAAAAATAGAATTGCAACAAGGTAAAGGCATTCTTATGTTTAGGACACAAAATTCAATCAAAGTGAATTTCCGATCACATTTCCTCGAGGTCCATTTGAAGGATTTTGGTGGGCGTTTGTTTCTATGACAACAGTTGGGTAAGTTATCAGTATTCTGGTTGATTTAACGGGACAATATAAGGGACAGCATGAACGTTACGTTGTTCTTGTAGATATGGTGATCGCTCACCAAAGAGTACGATGGCACGTTTATTTGCGGTGGTGTGGATTTTGGTTGGAATTACAGTCTTTTCCATGTACACTGCTTCTTTGAGTTCCGCATTGACATCTGCTACATTAGCTGCCCATGATACCTCCGTCTACCAAAAGAGGGTATGATCTAACAATCCTCATGAAATGTCTCGACTTATTCACCACTACAAGGGTTAATTATTAATTCCAATATTTGCTTTTTTAGATTGGTATACTTAACACGTCATCTGTTGGTTATATAGCGACAATAAAAACAAATAGTTATGCCGTCAGTAAGATCATTGTTTGGATATCTTCTCATCCACCATGTTGCATGACAACTAAAATTAAAACAGGATGTATTGTTTCAATATCATTCGCGTGGTGAAGAAGTGTTCTGTCTATTTATTTGTTTTCTTTAGGTTTTGAAACGTTGGACCAAATAACAGAAGCACTCAAACAAAACACAATTGAAGGTTAAATTTTTTTGATGTTTCAAAATGCAATTTTACAACACAGAAACCATCTCAAGCTATTTCAAGCTCATTGATTCATCGTTTTTCACGCAATTATTTTTCAGGTGTTGGTCTTGATGATAATGTCGCCCAATATTTTGCTCAAGAACTGTACGAGAAATCGTCATTAGATCTGGTGATGTACGACAGTGTGGAAATATCAGGCTGTTCATATGGTATGGTTGTATACAGTGACGAAATATCACATCTTTTGAAAACATTCTTCCAAAACAATAATGATCAGAGAACCATTATGGCAAAGAAAGCTTTAACTGAAATCTCGAGCAATGTGAGTAACCTATTTCTCCAATTCTTCAAAGCAAACAATCATCATATGAGATTACATATACTAATTTTCAAATCTTCATGATTTCTTCAGTATCCAGTTCAAAAGTCAATTGGAAATCCAGAAGGAAATGTCTTCTTTTCAGCAACATCGCCATTGTTTTTGCTGACCATAATTTCCTTGTTGTCGATTGCTGCTGTTTCCACCGCTTTTGGTTTGCTGATGAAATGGTGTTCTGCGAAACATTGGGGAAATGATAAAACAAGTAAACTATGCTTTTATAATCTTTTTTCCGATTGTTCAAGATCTGTTTGAGATTGTCGCATTTTTTAGATAACGACGGATCGCTTCTTCGGAAACGCAAATGCGATAATTCTTCCATTATAACTGCCATTGAAGACATGCATGAACAACTGAATATCATCAAAGATCAACTCAATGAGAAAAGCACAAATGGAAAGATTGAACACGCCATTGAACCTTGAGGAATAGAACAATCAGTATGAAGTATTCACATTGGAACATACGAACTTCAATAATCCGAAAATTCATTGAACATACGAACTTCAATAATCCGAAAATTCATTGAATGCAAATTAAACGAGTTCCACTGTGCAGTTTCACTAAAAACGTGAAGGTCGATCTCCTCCTCTTTGCTTATGCGTTAGGATGAGTTGTTTACGCGTTAGGATGAGTGAAGCCTGCGTATCTGCGAGCGTGAACTATCGCAAAATGTTCCGATTACATCGATTATAACTGACAACGGCACGCTATCGTCTGCTGACGTGCGAGATCGGTCTTGACGGTGACGGTGACACCAGTTTTTATGAATGTTGAGAATTAGGAAAGGTTTTAATAAACGTGAATCAAAAGATCATGCATACGTCACAACAAAATAATATTTTATATTTTTATTTTAATAAGATATTTCCATTTCACTTGCAACGCTATTTTTGGTATTGATCCATCTTCATTATTGCTATAAATATTCAAATTTAAGTTTTTTATATTTTTTTTTACACGAGTAGGGACGTTGAAATGTTTGAAGCATAGGATTAAAGTTTATGATTTCTCTTCACCACTATAGCTTCATCATTGTTCCAAACATATTCATCGAAAATGATTTCCTATTTCCGGAGTTTGTATGTCCAACCTGGTGATTCTAGAATAGGTTCGAAACTCCAGACCGGGCAGGATGACCAAATCTAACCATGGTCGAATTCTCTAAGCAAAACTCTGAAAGAAGTAGTAAGCATATTGCAAGCAGGATGGCTAAAATAGTCTGATACCGAGCCAAGAATGACACCTTCAAGCACTGATAACAGAAATACGAAGACGTACAAAAAATCTGAAAACATAACCTTTAGACTTACTACGGTAGCAGCGGAAGTGAATACCTACTACTACCCTCCGTTCGAAACGGCAGTTTTTAGCCTACGCTTAAAGCTCTGGTTTGCTTACAAGAAAACTATGTTTAGAAAACCAGTTGAATTTGAATTAATTAACAGAGGATAACATTTTTTATTGGTCAGCGCCACGAGGCAGCTGATCTTTCATTTCCCCTTGTCTGTCAGTCAGTCAGTCATTTAGTCAGTCTGTAATGTTGCAGTCAGTTCCGCCCTTTCACAACACTCTCCCGAGCATCGGAGTCCGTTATTGCCCGTTTCTTCAACGCCTACTCATCAATTCGATCTCTAATTGGTTTGCTAAGAAAACAAATAAAAGAACACCCGGGTGGTTATTAAAATTTCTTTGATAATAATAATAATGATGAATATACACATCAGTATAACAGGAGTGCGAGAGAATGTAGAAGAGAAAAAAATATATTAACCACACGCAATAATGTTTTATTCAAATTATTCTCCAAATTGTTGATAAATGCCCTCCTCTTATAAACTGCCCATCCAAGTTGCAAAAATGAATAAGCACCTGGGTGGTTTAAAGGAAAAATAGAGTTAATAGAATTCAAAAAGTAAATAGCAATACTAATATTACTGAAAACATCCATCTTTCCCTGCATTGTTCTCTGTAAAGTGCATTAGGAAAAAAATAGTGACCAAAAATCTATTTGGTACATGTTTAGAACTGTAGTGCCACGAGTCATTGCAAATTTATGTTAACACAAAAAATGTCCTCAGTGTGAACGTTTATCCAATTTCAAATCATGCATGGACAAAGTCTAAGTAAGCGCTGACCTTCAAGCCGTAAGGCTCTTGTTTTTATTTTATTTTGCAGACAACTAAAAATTTTTTTTCATATTTTCATAATTTTACTTAATAAAATAAAATTTTTGATATCAAAATGTTAAAATAAATATATTTTAGCTATTGTGAACAGGAGAACATCATTTTAAAGTCAAAAATTATCTGGTCGGTAGTTTGTTAGTAGTACCTAATGTTTTGATGGTATCAAGCGAAGCGAACCACCCTCCACCCTCCAAAAGGAAAGGAAACGTGGAAAAGGTTTTGAAATAACTAAAGTATTCCAATACAAATGAGATAATAGTTGGCAACAAGAAGCCAAAATAAATGGTGCGCAGATGTATAGATGAAGTCTCATTTTCTCATTAAAAAAATGAAAGTGCTGGTGTGCCCCCCGGATAAATTATTTTAGCCTTAGAAAAGAGAGCCCAGTGGTGGGTTAAATTAGGAGGTTAAAGTTACTTAATCGCAGTAGTATATATATACAGTTTATCGAAAGTCAGCAATCAACAAGATGGCCCATTACCATGATGGCAAGAGTGAAAGACACTGTATAATGATTGTTCGTTGAAGATGATGATAGTTATGTGTGCAGACTAAAAAATGAAGTTTTTTGTATTGCCCTAAATTTATGTTCTTTTCAGGGGTCATACAGCCCCCAACGATGAACTACGGTTCCCAAGTTATAGAAAATTTAGTATCGGATTTAGGGTAATTTTTATACATTCTGTGACAATATTTCCCTATTTTTTAACTGCATTGGAATATTTGGCACCATTAAAATGAGTATTTTTGTTGAAAATACAGGGTATAAGAAAACAGTCATAATTTTCTAATTCTGGTAGAAAATTGTTGAAATTTTCAACGTTAATCCAAATGGATATTTATGACAAAGTAAATATGTTTTAACTTCTAAACACTACCCATAGCAACATGGAAACCCCCTTAGCATCCAAACATAATAATGGGGAAAAAAACTCATTTAAAAAAAACTCCTTTGACTTGAACCAAACTTGAAGTGATATACATTGTGTTCCATTGACTTACCTTCTAACAAATTTCAGGTTTACCCAAATTTTCCTTAGCAACAGGGCAAAATATCAATAAAAGCACATAAAATAAGAAACTATTTCCTTTTAAGTGGAATTTAAAGGGAATTCTTTGACCCTTCTATCTTGAACAAATCAGAAAGTAAATAAAAACATTGTTTATAGGTAAAGATAGAAATAAATTGAGTTTTCTCCCAAACTTTTCCTAGCAACGGGGCAAAATATACAAAATCAACCAAATAATAAGTGCAGTTATTACAGTTTAATTTTTTAAATACTTAAATGAAAATGAAACATAAAAAGAAAAGTATGTCTTATGGAGAAGTGAATCAGGTAATTTGATGGTTTACCCTAATTTTCCCTAGCAACGGTGCAGAATATTAATAAAAACCCATAAAATAAGTAACTGTTTTCTTTTAAGTGGAAGTTTTAAGTTAAGTTTTTTAAACCTTTTAACTCGAACAGATCATTGAAGTGAATAAATACATTTTTCCACATATAAACGTACAAATAAAGTGTTACCCCAGATTTTCCCTAGCAACGGGGTGAAATAGTCATTTGGCCTTTAAAGAAGAAATTTTTGTACCTAATTTCTTTAAGATTATCCTTTATTCAAAATTTTGACAAAATCAAAATTTTCAAAATCTGTACAAAAAGTTACTTTTTCTTTTTCAATAATGGTTCTTCATTTAATTTTTCCCTCAACAATAACGCAATTGCTTTTCCATTCCTATACCAGATTTACATCATATTCGTCTTCAATACCATAGTGTTAACTCGACCATCAATCATTTTGTACCTGATTCGTTTTCTAAGAAATTTTGGTACTTTTTTAATTTTGCGTTTCGATGAGTCATTCCTTATAGATGTCTTCCTTTTATCGATCATCATTACCTTATAAGTGATTACGACCTCACTGAGTGTACACTGTTGAATATTTTTTCGTTTGTATATTATTTTTTCGAATGGAATGAAAAAACGTAAACATTCGATTGTTGTTCGAAATATTGTTTAAACTCTAAACTTCAAAAACATGAACACTTACTCTCCCTTTGTGTTTGTATGATTAGCCGTTAACCACATGGCATTAGTTCGTGAAGGTACAGTTTAATTTACTCGTAGTTAACCATATTAATATCGGGACCCCACCACAATCATAAATTTAGCAAAGTACTTCAAGTACTGTGTAAATTTTATTTCAGGTATCAAAACCATCTTATATCATATTAGTTTTTTGCATATATTTTGTTGTGGGAATTATGACGTCATCGAAAATATTCAATACCTAATAATTATTCGTGAAATATTGATTTTCAGATATGGGAGTTCTTATATCTTTTCTTTCTTTTTTGATGCTCTTTCGAACGGTATGAATGGTTTGTTAATTTTGAAAATTGTTATTTTTTGCTGACCGTAAATCTGTTACGTCATTACCACGTGATAACCAGGACTAATTTTTTTTGGACCCAGGTGGAAAATGAAACCTGACCATACAAGGACTATTAAATGTAAAAATTTTGGTTACCCTCTCTGCCAGTTTCCTCTAAAATTTTCCCTGTCAAAACCATTATTGGTCAATTTCCTTGTCTTGCTTAATGGAGTGCATGGATGTGCGAGGCAACAATACCACATATGCTCTCTTAAATAAACAAGTCAGTCTTGATCTTAAACTCAAAGTTCAGTAAAAATTTCATTAGAGAAGACGTCATTGGAATCCCCCTCCCCCCCTCCCCCCCCCCCCCCCTTTATTAATCCACCAACGTTGAAAAATGACAAACAAGGAGCTAATCTCCCCAGTGGGCACGTCCTCTCGTGCACCTCTCGTCCACGTGCCATTGGGGACATCCTCTAGACGTCCTTTGGCCAAAAGGCCTAATCAAGTCCCTCTTGGACATCCTATTTCAGCGGACGGATTAGACTTCACTTCCGACGTCCCCGGGTCGTCTCCGAGACGTCCAAACTGAACTCCATGGGACGTCCCTGTGCCCACTGGGTCGTATCTCCTATCGCTAAAGAACTTCTGAAATAATTCATTGAAGTTCTCTGGACTTTCATGCTGTTTGATAAAAATTTTGTACGCCCTCACAGCATTGTTTATTTGTTTAATATTTTCAACACTAACCCAGCAGCAGTTGAAATATGACATATGTTATTTCCATATCTGTTGATACTGGCCACTCTTCTGATGTGAACGATTCATTCATTGAAATGAATCATTGCAAAACTACATCTCATCTACATATATACAGTTAAAAAACCTCTCCTGTGTATTATGTCACGCCGTTTCTAAAAAGAATTAATGACCTTATGTTCAGTTGGTCGTTAATTTCTTAGGATTCTGTGCAGGATTTTTAAGATTCTGTGCAGGAAAAAAATGGGCTCTTGATAACGTAAACGCTATGGAGATTTAAATCAGATCCTCCAAAAGAAGACATCGTAATGCTTTTCAGGAAGAAGATGTGTTTTTTGCGGAGTGAAGTGGAGCTATTTTGGCAAGATCAGATACACGAGAGATCAAAATTTACTACCAAGGAAATGTATTCGGTACCGTAAATCACCTGTATTTACTATAGGGGCATGCGCAAAGTGCGATTTAGCTCACTTACACCAGATTTTCCAAGAGGCTCTCTCACTGATAAGACAGTTTGACTGATCAAGGGAATTTTTTTTCAGAGTATGGCTTTAGGCGAATTTGATCCGTTTGTACGGTGAATGGATCGTATGTTGAAGTTCAATGTTGCCACTTTTTAGACTTAAGTAGACTTTTTCTTCCCGCGAAGGATTGTAGGCCGATGCCGATATGTAGATGAACCAGCCAGCACCAGGTAAAGGTTCATCTTGAAGAGTCATCTTGAATACTGCTATCATATACAATCCTCAAAAAGAACGCAGAAGCATTAGTAGCGTTCATCACCATGCTTCGTGAAAGTAGAATTATATGTCATCATTTCGAGACTTTCCTTCCTAATATCTTTCAGGTCGAGATGACGATTTTTCTCACCTTAATTGTTCTATAAATATAAATTTATAAGTCTAATGATTTTGTCTGTCGTATTTATTTGGTTGGGCTAAAAACAATGAACTTTATTTATATTTTCATAAATTTTCTCTTCGAGCTTTATTGAAGCATCCATATTATAGTGTTTATTTTCCCCTTTAGATATAAGTCATATGATCTGACTGAAATTACTTGACCCTATTGTACTTAAAGAAGATGTTGGGAAATATATTTGCATATGCATATTAGTTTTCATTATTTTATGTATTATATAGGATACCATCTTGATAAACTGTAATGTGGTTGATTGAGACAAGTGACTTAACAATGATTGTCATTGTGCCTCCTTTCTTGTTTTTGCCTCACTTACCACAACATAACCTGTACTCTTATCTGCCCCAGAACTTCAAGCTTATAGATATGGAGGTTAAGTCATGACCAGTAGTGGCTTGAAAACTACATTTTAAAAATGAAAACTACTCTACAAACTATAACTACATTTTACGAACATTTATCATCAACTTGATGAAGCACCATCATTCTCTCTCCTTCTACACCAAGATATTTGGAGGACTTTTTTATCAAGAATACTTTTGCAGTTATCTGTATATATTTGTTTTGTATAAGAACTAAAAATTATTGTTCAGTAGTCTAATTTGGTTTCCTTCCATCTCCCCTTTTCACACTTGATTTTTTTTATTGCAATTTTCGACTGATTTAGTTCTGCATGAATCGATTAGCATCAAGATAACTGATAATTAGCTAAGTTTCAAAGTGCCTTCGAATTTTTTGAAGATTTAATTACTAATGTACATTTTATGTGAATCATTTTCAATATCCCGTTCACACTTCTCAAAATATATGTCAATAGCGCAAACAGTTTTTTGACCTTCTAACCGCGAAATTTTCTGTCTTTAAGGTATTTCGATTTTCATCAATTTTGACGCATCCTTTATTTTATTCATGCATCTACTCCGCAACCCTGGTCAGCTATCAATTTGTAGTAAAAAATAGGCTCTGTTCAAAAACAAATGTAAACATTTATGGATTATTAGATTGTATATGTGAATTATTTTCTGCTTTAATCAAAACATTATTTTCAATAACTTTTAGAGAAGAATTTCATTTTGCGGAATTTTGGGACTTTTTGTGAGAATATAAATTTTGTGAATTTTTGCTTTCAATAATTTTTCTTGAAGTAAATATATACAGCTTTCAAGTTGAATAGGGACATACTTTTTTGCGAGAATTTTATGAGGCGAATACTTTTGAAATATGTGAAAATTTCTTCCTTTATTAAGGTATGGCCCACTAGCTTTAAATGAGATCATTTACCATTAGGAAAATGTTTTTGTGAGTATTACATAGGGATATATTGATATAATTTTCTGGGAATTGAATTTCGCAAATATTTTGACAATTAACAGATTGTTTTGGGAATTATTTTTCGCATTTTATTTGGAACAATATTTCCGCATTAAACCTTTGCCAAGTTTTTATTATAGTTCACTGATAATCCCTCGTATCAAATGATGTGATCATTTTGATGATTTGTTTATTTCAGCGCCGTTAGGCATCTGACCTTTCATTTGCCCGTGTGGTTCTGTGTGTCTGTAATGTTGCAGTTCTCTGCGCCCGTTCGTAACACCCTTCTAAATATCGGTTCTAAATATCGATTCTTTCTTTGCCGTTTCCTCAACGCCTTCACATAAATTCGATCTGTAATTGGTTTGCTCAAGAAAACGGGTTTTAAAAATGGCGTGAAAGTTCCGTTTTTTGGATAACGTTTTTAAACGTGGAGTGGAAGTGAAGTGAAGAAGACAGAAACTTTACTTGAAGGTAATAAAAAGCTTTGATTTAATTTATTTGCAAGTATTCTGATAGTGATTGGTACAGACGATATTGCTTGCCATTCCTATAGAAAACACTCCTCCTCATAGACTTTTTGAAGATTTTGCCCACTGGGTATCGTTTCGAAAGATGTTTATGAAAACTTATGGAGATTGAGGAAGAATTGTGAAGATAGGTACAGTTTTTAATGCATTATATTTTGTGTGTAAACGTTGTGATGATGATGGACTGCCCATAAATAAAAAAGTGAAAGGCGCACAGCTTCACCACTAGAAGAGGAGAGCAGGGTATAATTGTTTGCTTTGATGTGTTTATTTGAATTAGTAGAGGGGAATTTCCATTTTTAAATTCATTCTACTGTGCCTGAACCACCAGAAATTTTAGCGTCATTTTAATTTGTGGATATTTTTGTTTTGAAACAATCATTTTGCATTTTGACTGAAATATGATAATTTCAAGATTCTAAATATGTAGTACACAGTGAGTTTGCGGTAAGTTTAAAGATTTCAATGAAAAAAGAAGACTAAAATACCTTAAAATCATTAATTTTCGTGAACATTTATTTTGGCGAGTCCAAAACTGCGAACTGTATTTGTTTCCATTTTCCTGATAATTCTTGTGACATTAATTTTCGCGAATCAAGATTTTTCAAAAATTTCGCAAACTTTAATTTTCACGATAAAAATAAATACTGCTGTGTGCTGCTTATATATTCACTTTCCCCAAATGAAAAATCTCTCTCGTTTTAAAGTGTGATTTCCCATTTATTTATTCATTAATTTATTAATTTGGTAAAGAAGGTTAGTTTCACAGGCAGTTGTAAATAATGATGTGGACCTACTATTGGACCTACAGCTTACACGAAGAAATATGGTATTATGGAAAATGCATTTTCATTGATATGTTTTTGTTTAATTTAATATCTGAATAAAAATATAGAATTGATATCTCAAAATACTGTTATTTCTTTTTTTAGCACTTTTTAGTACCTCTTTAACTGTTCGGCATCATTGACTTACCTGGATCCGGAGGTGTGGGCCCTTCGACCCTCGTAATACCGAACCCTGATAAGATCGGATCCTGAAAACTCTCGAATAAGAAGGCAGAAATACAGAAAAATACTAATAAGTTCAATTTATGTCTTTTTTTTAAATAAAACACAAGATGTCATGTACGTATTTACTGTAAATGACCTTATAACTCCATTTATCACTTTAAATTCATAAGAAGCGATTCTTCTGTCCCGTTAAATCACTTTTCTTATGAACATTTGAATTTTCTCCATGTGAGCCACTCTTTCAATGGAAGCGTTGAAGTTCATTTTAACTATTTTTCCTCATTCCCCTACAGTTTACTTGTTAAAAAAATAACACAAGAATTGACAAAATGTAGCACAAAGATCATCCTCAGTGTGAGCACAGGGCCTATCCTATTTCCAAAAATGAAATAGGTCTAAGTTAGCGCTGACCTTCAAGCCTTAAGGCTCTTGCTTTATGTTCATTTATATACAGATTTTTTTGAATTGTTAATATGAACTTTCATCGTATCGAATTCTGTTAGAAGAATCTGTTAATCAATGCATCACCTTTATACCCTTTACGCTTTACACCAACGAGGCCGCAGTTGATCGTACACATGTCACCAGAGTGCTTAATGCCCCTAGGTACAAAGCTATGCAAAGTATATAACCATAGTTACCATAGAAAATTTCCTGGCCTGGACACTTAAAGTAAAGATAAAATAAACTTGAGAGTATAATAAGTGACAATTTTCATCAGGTCTTGTTAAACCTCAGTGATTTTGAAATGATTCTTATATCATTCATTTTTAAGATTTCCCCGTAATGGGAGAAATCTTATTTATTTAGGCTTTCTGTCTATCGACTAAGAGTTGCGCTGCAACCGTTTTTCTGCCCATTCCGAATCGGTTATCAGTTTTTAAATGGCGGAGTCCGTGTTGAGAAGTGTATTTTTCCCCAATAATGTTTTTTTATATCCATGGTTTCGATGGTGATGTGTAAAATTAAGTTAAATTTTAAAAATGTTTTCAAAAAAGAAAGTATTTTCTTGTATTATTTGCGTTGCAATTCCTTTCGAGAACATAGTGGTTCAAATCTGATGACAGGCGTTTTTCATATTTTTTTAGAAAAAGTTACAATAAGTAAAACGCTATCCTCCTAGGTTACTTTTATTTATTTCATGAATATTTATACAGGATGAGAACTTCAGTTTGTATATACAAATATGTACAATAAAACTGCTATTAACGTTCGTCCTGTTAAAAAAGTTGAAATATACATACATATATATTATAAAATTAGTAAAAACATGGGGGAATGGGCGATATAGGTGTTGGAGACAAATGATGAGGACCACCACTCAAAGGAGAGTAATAGCGACCACTACACTACACTGCACCAGACAGTCCTACAGTCAAACATGATAAGAGACAGACTAAACGATAAATATATTGGAAATAACCCGCCATCAAATTTGAACCACTATTGATACAATGACATGTTTTCACAATACCTTATATTGGATCTTTTGGCCGGCCCTTATAAGGCCAAGGCAAAAATCGTGGTTTGACCACTTAGGACCGATTTAAGATAAAGATAAAGGAAACTAAGCCAGTAGAAACACTGCAAAACTTTGAAAGAGGCGTTTAAATAAAATCTTGAAACTAACTAAAGACAACAAAATATTAACGTTAAAACGTTCATGTTAACATGTGAATATGTTTCAACCAAATCATTATCGTCCTCTTCCAATATTTAACTTTCAGTTATCAGTATAAGCATGATTCTTTGCATGTCTTTCAAAACGAAATCAGTTTCATCCCCTTGCATAGCTAATATTCGAATATTCTAACGCATGCCTCTGCATTTCGAACAATACCTCAAAACAATTATCTCCGAATTTTTAGGTTAGTTAATTTTGGTCGCAATTATTGCTTGAAAAAATTATGAACTACATGTGAACAGATTTAAGGTTTATAACTCCATGATACTTTTTTGAACTTATGAATAGAAATTGTCTCAAAACAAAGGGACAAGTTAGTTTTGGTCTCAGGTTTTCTTGAGACCATTTTGAATTACATGTGAACCAACCCTTATTACAAACCAACGACCCAATTTTTACTCACGGCAAAAAAACTTATGTATAGTGTATATAAAGTTGGCAGGAAAGCGTGCAGAACAAATTGGCCTTGATAATAGAATCCTTTATATCAAATTAGATATATGATGTCTAATCATCGAGACACATCAAAGCAGTATACGTCATAATGGAATTCATCTATGGCTTTGCACTTGCCTCTCGGGCTAAACGTTTTTCACGCATTGCTTTGTTGGGGAATCTTTCACGTGACTAGTGACAGGAATGCTCTCACACTCTAAAATTATCCAGTCTTCGCGTCGAAAGAATCGAATCACCTTCGAAGTCCTACGACGATATCGGTTTAATCTTTAACTGTGTTGTCTTTGCAACTAACATCAGCTTTGTCTCTAAAGATAAAAAGATCGGTCAAACTTTCTGCATTATTGATGATAAAAAGATTTATTTAACTTTCATGGAGTCGAACCAAAAATGCTTAAAAATCTCTCTGCTCACATTCTCTTACAGTTATGTTTTCCTCTCCTACATAAAAGTCATTTTCTCACTCCTTTGAATAAGCACACCCTTGAACGCCAATGACTAACTAAGCGCAGCGGAAGCTAAAGCAAATAATTTCCAAGTCTAGTTTAATGTGCCTTCTGTATGTGACTCGTTCAATCGATCAAGAAAAATAATAATTTTCATGTGAAAACATAAAGAGAATGTTTACAATGTCAGTTACACAAGCATAGTTTTTATTGTTCTAACGTTTGCAAAAGTAAACAAAAACACGGTTCTTGAGATCTGAAGACATATCAATGGATGACGAATGTTCGGCTGTCATTGGTTTCATACACGCAGGTGAAAGTTTGTTTAATTGAATCATGTTTTCAAAATATCTGAGAAACGTTATGATGAATGTATTAGATATTTTGAAGAAATGCGTGTTTTTCAAGAAATCACTGTTATATCGGAAATAAAACTCCCTTTGTATTTTTATAAGCATCATCGGACAGATTTGGAGGCAGTCCAGTAGATGTCTCTTTGAATGCAATCTCTTAATATATCTTTGTTTTATCCGCGTCAGAAAAAGTAGATCTAACTTCCTAATTAAATTTTCTTTTTTAATCGACTATGTTTACTCAGTATAGTGTGAGGCCATAACCTGTCCACATAGGTTAGCAGCACTAAAGTAATCCTCAATCTCATTTCATAACTCATCGGATTAACTCAGTCAATAGGTGGTGTGTATGGAGTTAAAGAACTCGGTGTTCCTCCACAGTGTGTGACTTCTGCCGAAAAGAAATCATGATAATGGAAATCATTGAAGAATTGTTAATTTCGGAATCCCAGTGATTAAGCCAAGTCGATTCTTGCCATCAGTTTACTTGAGCATTTCGTGTTTTGTGTTTGTGTGATTATCATGATTATTCGTGTTTGTGTGATTATCATGGTTATTCGTGTTTGTGTGATTATCATGGTTATTCGTGTTTGTGTGATTATCATGGTTATTCGTGTTTGTGTGATTATCATGATTATTATTGGATGCTTTTTATCTTGATATAATTACAGCTGATCGCTTTCTGAGCGCTGGTGAAATTAACCAATCAGCACACTTGATTTGATGCTACCCCCAAGAAAATAATTATTCAACCAAGCAGCACACTTGATTTGATAATTATTCAACCGTTATTTTGAAATTATTCATGCTATAGAAATTAGGGCAATTGCATCATATGTTTAGGGTTTGTTCCCATCAGTCTGTTTTCTTTTTACAGGTACAACAAAACTGCAACAATGTAATGCAAAAATAATCCCGAAAAAATTAATTTCCACTACCGTAAACAAATCCCAAAGTGAGTATTTATAGCATTGCATTGCGGTAGTTATATGCTGAGATAACTAAATAGTATGAAAGTTAACAAGCGAATGAGAGGGCTAACAATATGCTGACATCTGCTATCCCTAACAAATTTAACATTAATCTTGGAAAGGAGGGATGTGTTATGTAACTACACGAAAACATGTTGTGTTTAGATTCGATAAAAATTTATAGTAATGAACATTTGAACATTTCCCAACAATAACAAAAATGAGAATAAAATGAGAATAAAATTAGAATAAAATTAGAATAAAACCTTTTGTTCTGTTTTTGACCTTTTTTTATTTTTACTTTTTATTTTTATTTTCAATTTCAACTCTTTTGTTTTATTTTTTATTTCTTGTATCGATATTAATTTGTTTTTAACAACAGTCGAGCAAAACACTCCGTCCTCTTGTTTCGAAAATATCTTGAAAATTTAGATTATTTACGGACTCCATGGAAAGTGGAATTCTTTACCAAATATGCTTCTTCAGTAATTTCTTACCATCCCACATTCTTTTATCCGTTTTATTTTAAGGCTTCACTTGCAACCTATAAAAATCCATTCTATCTTTACCAGAGGAGCTGGATTTAGCTTAAAATGAATTTACTAAAAAAAGAAAGACGGTGCAAATAAACTCACTTAACACAACAACAGAACGGCGTTCATATTTCAAGTTTAAATCTCTTTGCAAACTTTTATTTCAACCAACTGGACAAAACAGCACACGTTGTTGACATTTGTATTCTATATTTCATGAAAAAATTGTGAACAAAAAAAAAGTTAGAATTTATTGATGGCTAATCCAGCATTGTAAGATTTCTCATGAATGTTATTGTTCCCGTTTGTTTTAATTGTATTCGAGCTGTATTTGTTTACCATACACATGGTTTTTTGCATCTTTCTTTCTTTAGATATTTACTTTGCATATTGGACAAAAAAAATTTTACATAAAGGTTCCTGTACAGTGAAATAATAAAGAGATGTTTTTAGAAAATATTTTTGTAAAAGTCGATAGCTGTGTAGTGAAATCATTACAACAAGTCTGTCGTGTCGAGTTCAAAAATATATATCGAAGGTGGACTTTCGGTTGAATAATAATTACAAGGGTTTTTGAGCAGAAAAGTTTAGTTTATGAGTTTTGTTTGTGAGGAACGTACTATTCTCAAGTCAGAGTTCTACCATTTTTATGTGGTTTGTAAGTAAGCATACATACGATCAACATCTCTCTTTCGCTTAGGACTATTAAGTGTTGTGGTTAGACGTTGCATGTGTCAAATGAAGTGATTAGATTTTAAACAGCTTAAAGGATATGTTTTATTTTTATCAGGTTGTATAAAATCCCACATATCCCTTCGCTGTGAGTAGAATTTAGACGTTCGTGTAAAAATGACTGCAGAAAATCTGTTTATTTTTTTTTTCAGAAAAATCCAATGAATTTATATACAAATGAAAACAGGCGTACTAAAATCAGACAACTAAAAGTTATAGTGACACAAAAGACAAAGTATTTTTTCTTCTATGAAGAGCATTTGAACTTCCCAAACACAGAAGAGCTGCTTAGAGATTTTTATTTTACATTTTACACTGGATTTTCGACATATCATCATTGTGATGGATGCTAATACCACAATACTGCCCCAACCTCTTGCAAACGCAACAGAACAGACACAAGCTGGTATATATCATCTAGTTCTGGGCGTAACTTTACTTTTCACAAACATCTTCATAATCATCTTGAACACGTTAACTATCTTAGTCATTATAAGATTCCGACATAAAAATATTGTTGACTTTTTTGTTTTGGCATTAGCCATTACAGACCTTATCAAAGGCTTGGTACCAGTCCCTATCTCAACCTACATCTACACGACGGATTGGTACTTGAAGAAAGGTAAGGTTTTATGAAACAAAAGTGCACCGGTATTTCCTCTATATGTTATCTGATAATGATAGCTACTCTCAGAAGGGCTGTGATTACAATGATACACGAAAATGTTTAACTGTTGGAAATGAAAACCTTCAGAGGACGGTTTTCATCTTATTATACTCCTAAAAGTGAGATTTAAAGTACACTGGAATCTCGATATAACAAACACGAACGATCGAGACTTCGTTAAATCGAGACTTCGTTAAATCGAAAGATGTTAAGAGGGTCTGGGAGGGAAATAAAAACCGGGAGTTCGTTATAACGAGATTTCGTTATATCAGGGGTTCGTAATATCCAAAATTCACTGTAAAATGTTAAAAAACGTTATTCTCCAGCAATTGATTTCTATCCATTCAGACAATATTTAGTTATACACTCGTGGACTTGAATTTCCTTTTGTTTACTGTTTATTTAGAGTGTTAGTCATGTTTACATTCGATGTGTGTGTTTGTTTTCTTTTCTTATTTTGATTAGTTTTCATAATAAGCATCGAAACTTCTCATCTAATCGTTCAAATTACGTATATAAAGAGCAATGCTTTCCTTATCAACATGTCTAGCATGTTTCACCTAAAATCAACCAAGGAAAACATCCAGCGAAAAGAATTACTAATTTTGAAACATAGCTAGGGTGAAACATTTTTAACATATCTGCACTATATATACGATAGGCACTTTATCTTTGTTGGATGACAAATAGAGAAACTTTGGTCTCAATATTTGCCAGCAACTCATTTCTAACTGATTCTCAATTCAAACAAAACATCAAATTCTTATTTTCGGTAGCATCACGTGATCGTATAAATATTCTCTATGTTATGTCTACTTTTTTAACCTTGATGTTTGTGTTATGAAAGACCCACCTTGACTTGTTGTATTATAGGAAGTGTTGAATGTGACTTTTTTGGTTGGATTGCGTTTGTCACAAACTCTGGCTCTATGCTTATCTTAACACTATTATCAATTGAAAGATTTTGGGCGGTTGTGAAACCGTTTAGTTATAAACGCTGGGTGACACCAAGAAAGGTCCAGTTAGCGCTGCTATGCGCCATGCTGTTTACCGCAATTCACTCTGCTCTACCGGTACTGGGCGTTGGTGAAATGTTACCGTACAATAAAGGCGCATATTCTCATTTTGATTATTCCAGAAACTCGAAAGGCAGTATCGCTTATTCTGTATTCATCATATTTTATGGTTTCTCAATGGTCATTGTTGTGATGGTCATGTACGGTTTTGTGTTTTATAAGATACGCAACTTAATCAACCGACAACGAAGGATGTCAATACATCGGAAAGGTTTCAACGACAAAACTAGAGGATTGGATCTGAAAACAGAAAAAATGTTTTTATATTTAGCCGTTGCTTTGATGGTTTTGTTTTGGTTTAGTTGGCTACCATTTTTGGTAAGTTGGTTCATATGATTGTTAAGATACATGTGTTGCGTACCAAAATTGTTTTTCTCGAGGGTATGTTCAAAATTCCGATGTCTTGGTCTTCAAATTAAACAAAAAGATTTTCAAAAACTGAACGAAGAATATAAAAATGTAAAGATAGCTGCATAGGTTTCAAGTTTTGATGTTGTTGATATAATGAACAGCTCTCCCCGATATGTAAGATAACATTAGCAAACCTATTAACAGAAAACAAAATAAGAGTAGTCAGTAGAAAGAAAACCCTGGATTTCAAAATTCATTTTCAGCAACCATTTTCTTGTATTATACGCTTCTGTTAAAAGCACTACCTTCATAACCACCATCTTTAGTATAAAGTATAGGTTGTTGGTGGTTTTGCAAGTTCTGGGGCATATGTTTTTTTATTGGGATAGCACCACTTGTGAATTCGCCAAAATTGAAAAAGAATGTTTTCGAAAAACATGAATAATTAATGAACTCAAAACTATGGAAATTTTGTCGTACTCGCGTCAAAACAACATTAGGGACCTTACCCAAATACGACGACAGCGACGTGAATGAAACAAAGGATCCGTTTTCCTTGTGGATTTCGTTCAGAAAGAAGGTGTATTTCATACTATACCACAGGGAAAATTTTGTCTGTTAAGTACATCATTAACACATTTTCACGTTCTACACACAATGTGGAAAGTTATGTTTTGAAGTCGTACTGGAACGAATACGCAAGGATAGTAGCATCTTGTATTGTTTCGAAAGCATTTTTGTCTTTCTTAGTCCACTGATCAAACTTTTAGTTATAACACGTCTTTAAACTTTCATTGTTTTGTGATTCGTTGCTTTCCGAATATTCATGGATTACTAGCACGTCACCGTCCTCGTTGCCGTCGCAGACGCAAAAGGTCCCTATTCCAGCGCTGTAAAGACGCCCATATAACGTTCAAACGACATTATGTGCTTGCTGGGTAAAGTAGGGAAGAATAATGGGAAAACATCCTCGTAAAATTAAGGGTTTTTTTATACTGTCACTTAATCACGGTTACTTCAAAAGAATTTCAGAAGTTGTGTCTGCTCCTCGTTCATCCTCCTAGATCCTAAAGAATTCTTTAGATCGTTTATTTTTAATTTTTTTTTTTTTATTATTCCTGAAATAATTTCATATATTTTCAATTTGCAGATGGTCGTTGCGGCGAGTCAACTCCGAGTCAAAACACCTCACAAAGACCTGGATTTATACGCTATACGAATTGCTGTTATAAATTCACTGCTTAACCCAATAACCTACGCAACGCTGTGCAAACCATATCGACGTGGAATTCTGTACTATTTTCGTGTGTTGTGTTCATACGCAGGATTCAGTCGACCTGAGAGTAATATTTGGGGTGAGTTTAAAATATCAAATGCCAGATGTCTTCCTATAGTACAAAGATTATTATATTGAATTCTGTTCTTGAAACATATCTCTCTTGCATTTTAGATCCTTGGCGGAGAAAAAATCCATCATCACGCGAGAATTTGAGACCACAGGATAGAACATCGGTTCGAAACTCAGAACTAGTTCAGAGCTCGTTTACAGACTCCTGTTACACTAATAACACAGATTACTCGAGACATCGTTTACCATCGACGTTAGAAACGTATGATTCCTTTCGTGCTCACAGAAGAGAATCCAATAATGAGGAGAGTAGTAATAGAAAAGAGGAGAATACTAGACTCCCAACAGTGAAGGAAAACCATATATCTCGTCGTAACTCTGATACACTGCCTGCAGAAAACCAGATCCCTGACGATGTGGGCTCACTTCAAGTCAGTCGCTCAATAGATTCTGGAATTGAGGGAAGCCCATATATCATTCATGAACCAACAGGTAAAACGTGCAAACAGTAAATATTTTTTAATATTAAATGCATTTATCGATGATTGCTGGTTCTGTAATCTTAGCACTCTGCATTTTAGCCTCTTTCGATTATTCAAGATCGCCTGAAAGTCTAAAAGATCACTCGCGTGTTGATCCTCAGCACTTTAGTGGTGATGGAACTGCAGGTCAAAGTAGAAAACTGCAACTTCTGGATAAAGTCCAAAAATATCTTGGTGTGAAAAGGACTCATGTTGATAGAAGAGTGTCAAAAGATACAGTGGAGACGGAAACAGATCTACTTCTTCCTATAAATGAACGAACTGTGGATGGAAATACAGATAATTGTGACAGAAAGGACTCTATATTCGAATTAAAAGTTAAAAATGAGAAGACGAATGGTGGATCAACAAGACTCGAACCTAATGAGCTCGCAAATGCATTAAATAAAATCGTCACAAAATCTTTACAAGATATAAACAAGCAGTCAGCTGGGACTATTCCAAGAACTTCTAAAAATTCGGCACACAGTCAAAATAATCGAGTTAGTCGATCTTGTACAAGTATATACAATTCGAATGAACCAGAGACCTCTGAGGAGAAAGATATCTGGGATGAAAAACTAGAAGAAATCTCTAAAATTGATATCCCAAATAGTGCTCAATTACAAAATAGTCCCAGTCCCAGGAATCACGACGGGGCAGAAGATTGTGATGGTAAGTGTAGTCAACACATTCCCTTCAATAATTTTCCCTTACGTTATTGATCGTGAAGAACGTTATGGTATTGTATACATCTCTCCAGACTGATCTGTTTTTTATAGAAACTGCGGAAAGGTTTTTCCAAACCCAATTACGACCACGATGTTCATCGGAGGGAGGCGAAAATAAACAGATCCAACCAATAAAATTGAGGGACGTCATTGAGAGGGAATTAAAAAGCTCTGAACAAATGATCCATCGAATAAAAGAAGAACTTGAAAACTTTCCAGATTCAACCTTTGATCTGAGTAGAGATTTTAATCTGAACAACTTAACGTATACTACGAAAATAGAGAGGAATACCGTTTGTTTTTGAGTGTCGCTTAGCAACATCATATATATTGTATATATTGTATCACTCACCCTCTCAGAAATGGAAACTCCTCGTGCGGCAACCTTTCAATACGTGTAGCACAGAAATAAAGTAATCATAGTTGAACCGGTAACCGACGGATTGCTAATCATTTTTTCATTTTTATTTTTATTTTATTTTTTGTAATATTTCAAATTTTATTGTAGATTTTGAATATATATAAAGGTATAGCGTTGGTGTGTTGATATCTGAGAACATTTTTGTCGTTAACTTCAACCAGCCCCTATAATTTCCTTATGGGAAGTAACAACACTGTTTTTAACACCGGTCAATATATATATTTAATATTCATTCTATACAGGTAAATTTTTTATTAACTCACTGAATTATAAAAGGTCACACCTTTGTTTCAACAACCCTTCATGTTGTTCTGTTGGTTTATCTGGCCTGGGCATTTCCATTGAGTTGCCATGTGTTATAGCAAATTAATTATTAAAAACATCTTGAAAGCGAAATAAGAGTCAGAGTAATCTCGACCTACTACGGTACGAAGGTATTTCTAATCGGCCATGTTTGAAAAGAAACACTTATGTATGTGCTGACAATAGAAAATGGGAGATTAATGTTCGAGTTAAGCAATTTAAAATTCTTTATGAGTCGATGTGTTACGAAGAGGGTCTTCTCTACATGTCAATAAATACATTATACACAATATATCTAGTATAAAACATTACAAATTATGAATTATCCACGATGCACTTCGTCCAAATATTGTCACTTGTTATTCTATACAAATAATAAAGAAAGTAACTTTATAAAATTATTTCATTTTGACGGCTTCTTGATTTTCCTCACGTGATTTTTGTGTTTATTCTACTTTTTCCTGTCGACCGTATTATCGCATATTCTGGGAATCGATAATTTAGTCGTAAGATCACGTGATTTGTATCATAGCCCCCGTTTTAAGTTTCATTCAAAAGTCATCGTTAGTACATTAAAACACAAAATTTTATTTTCAGTTCTTATATAAGAAGCATACTTTGTGCTTTCTCGAGATGGTCCGATTTGATATCAATAACCTTATCCATACTGTCAATGGATTCCGATGTTGGTTGAGAAGTGAAAGAATTCTGCTGGGTAATCTTTCTTTGTGTGGTGAGATTTTTTATCTCCAATCTCATGTCTTCAATCTCGCTTCGAAATTCATTCAAGCAGTTGTGAATATCTTTAAGGTGAGACAGTGTTTCGATGTGAGAGAGGGAATTCTTCTCCATTATATCTTGCACGTTCACAAAAGGATATCGAACGCTTTTAAAATTCTTTACAGAAATCCAAAACTTCACTCTTATGATAAACTTAATGACGGTTTTGTATCGGCTGCTCAGGAGGACAGATAGTGGTTTATCGTTACTGCTTTTCTTTCGCATGGAAGAAGAGCTTCTCTTCCTGTCACGTTTTGATAAACCTGTTATCAGATCTATAGCAGATTCACGTCGAGACAAATCCTTCAGAGCGATTGTCACACCATTTTTACGCGCCTTGATTGGAGTTAATTCTTCAACTTTGCGAGTGTCAATGAGAACGCCTTCTTTATAACCGCAAAAACAGTCCGAATGAAGTATCTCACGAATTCCTGGCAGGATGTCATAGTATTCTGGACGCTTAAATGAATTGGATTGAGGAAAAAAGAAATGCCATGTTGCTTGTAGCTGGTATTTATTGTCTTTGACAGCATAGTTTCGCCAGCAAGTTTGAATGACTAGCGCTGCAGGGTTGCGTACTTTAATGTATCGCTTCTGTTTTTTCTGTTTGGCAACTTGAAGGGCGAAACCTGAACCAAGTATACCAGAAGGAAGGGCAAAAAAAGAACAACCAACCAATGCAAAAACACCAGTGATCAATTTTCCTGGCCATGTTTTTGGACTAATGTCGCCGTAACCTACTGATGTAACGGTAATCATGGCCCAGTATAATCCGTTTGCCATATTATCAATTGTTCCTTCCTCTTCAGAAAATTTCTCGACAACATAAACGATGTATGTTCCACCAAACAAAATGATGAAACCAACAAAATAACACGTGACTAATTCTTTTCTGTGTTTGTAAACAACTTTACCCATTGTACGCAAATCCCCTCGTTGCCGATCTAATCTCAATATACGAAAAATTTGAAGGAATCTTGTTATACGTAGAATTGAAAAATAAGCGGTTTTGATATGTAAGATAGCTGTAATAAGAGTAGATAGGATCACAAAGGCATCGATCAACATATACAGTGATTTCATGAATCTGAACACACCCATAATTCCTTTATATTTTGGCAGAAAGCTACACGACCACACTCGAAGGACATATTCAATTGCAAACCAGGTGAGAAGTGCTAACTCATAATACAAAATCAAACCAATCAATACTGGATTCTTCTCAAATGTCTGAATTGTAGATAATACGCTGAGTATAATACTGCCAAGAATCAACATCAGGTTCATTAAATGATAGACCATCGACACATTCGAATTTGGTCTTTCCATGAAATAGAAGACACGTTTCCGTATACTCTCATACCTGGAGATATTGGTGACTTTTACAGCAGGAATTACTGGTACAAGTTTGTTTCGTTCTTCTGCCATGCCATGTGGATTAGTCATCTATGCAACCAGCTAGAGAGAAAACTTCTTTTTTGTTGCTTCTTTTTATTAGATTTGTTATTTATTCTATCCTTTCGTTTATTTTGATTTTTGTTACAAGTTGCAATGAAATAACACTAACACAGCAAAAGAACTGTCGTCAAACCATTCATGAATAATGAAACGAAACAAAGATTAACACAATTTTTTCTGGTACACGGAAAATGTTGAAGTTAATAACGATCTGGCATTGAAAGTTAAAACAAATGTGAATTGTGAAAATCGTAAGCAAAAAATTGAATCGATTATCGAAGTAGATGCATGAAAAAACGTTTCTTCTTTCTACATAAATTGACAGCTTTTATACCCTTTAAAAAATAGCCAACGCGTTTGTTGCTCACATGTGACAGATTTCCCTCTTAAGTAAATTTTTGAACATTATTAAGCTTATGTAAGACGGCCATATAGAACATAGAACAAAAGATTTGCTAGGGCGTTAAAGGGCTATGCAGACAGTTTATCCTATTTAACAAATATATATTATATATCATAGCGAAAAGCCAAAAGTAATTTATTACGCATGACTTAAGAGTTCCTCTGACATATGTAACCAACATTCCCCGAATTCGATGGGGGCATGGATAGAGGGATGAGGACGAGGTATGTTTTCTGAACAATCTCCTCCAGAACTGTACATTTTTCATTATGACTGTGGTCGGAATTCTTAACGTAAACCTCTATAAGGGTGAATCTAGACGCAAGAATTTCGTAACTTTCATGTTCCAAGCACTTCCTTCTAAAACTACTTTCAGGAGGATTTCCACGTAATGAAGCTTATGCTCATCACCAAGCATGCGCTGTAGATACATTACGTAATTTCCTTCTCATTCTTCTTATTCACCAGCGATGCTCTGTGATGGGAATTACAAGTTGAAAAGGGCGCTTCGTGTCCGATCAAAACATTTTTTCTTTTCTTTTTCCTTTTTTCCCCTTTTTTAAAAAATTAAAATTTTGATAAATATCAATCATCATAACAATTTGAGAAACAGATTTAAGCGAAAAAAATTGGTCGATCCGCACAAACAAATTCATGAACTGGAACACCGGCTTTAGGCATCTATTTACAGAGGCTAGGTGATATCATAGACTTTCACAATTTTGGGTGGGAATAACAGAGACAAAGAAGAAAGAACTGAAATTTTGGAAAGCTCAGTGTGTGGATATGCATTCTTAAAATGGAATAACCTAGTTTTTGATTTTTCATAAAATAATATATAAGAGGGTGTTTTTGATTTTAAACTAAAATTTTCTTTTGATCTTTCATTCATTCAATGAAAAGAATAACAAAAGTAGAAAACAGGATTCGTAAAAAATGTAAACAAATTCATTCAAAAAGTTAAGAACTTTATTCTTTCAAAAGTGTTACTTACCCTTAATACTTTTGTAACAAGATGATTTATTATGTGCAACACGAACATTCGTCTTCGTAGAAAGCTTTCACAGAAAATGTTTAATAAAATGTTTGATAAAAGGAGCACTCTCGTCTGGACAGCATGTCAAGGCAAGGAACGGAACGAACTTTTCTTTCTTTTCTTTTCGGATACTAACTTTCGGAACAAACGACCCAGTGGGCACAGGGACGTCCCATGGATTGGCTTTATTAAGGAACCAAAAAGGCACTGTTTTGAAAAAGAAGTTCAACAAGCATCTTTAGCCTTGATGATAGAGGTAGAGCGACACAGATCACAATGAGATTACCAGTATCATGAAGATAAAAAGGATCCTGAAAAGAATATGAAACTTTTTAACCTGATGGAATTCGGCAAGCAATGTTCTCCAAATGACGAATCAAAAGAAGCAAACAATCTGTGGAATAAGTTACCATAGTTACCAGGTAAAATTGTGGAAACCATATTATCAAACGCTATTGGGAGCTCCACCAACGCAATTCAAGATTACAATTCCAAAATTCAAACATGTTCTAGGTTTCAATTAGTCAGAGATATGTAAAAAAAGAAAGATAAACAACTTCGTTGTTTCTCGCAAAAGCTATCCGTGTCCCTTTTACTGGTGTGAGTATTGTTTCGCGCGAATAATTTAAATATATAATTACTTGTAATTGTTAAAATTCTAAATTTTCATTGGTTGAAAATTAAAATTATGCGAATACTCATTGCATAATTTTTATAATTTTTTCTAGTTTCGCATATTTTAATTTTTCATAAAAGTTCTCGTTCACCGAATGTCACTCGCTTTTTAAAATGGCTACAACAGCAACAACTACTTCTGTGATATTTTCTCTTGCATGTTATACAAAGATTAGCAGGATAGATCTAGATGATAGAAAATATTCCCATTAAAAAAAATCAAAACAAAATGGCTAGATTTGCAAGTAAGTCTTGTCTCAACAAATAATAGGATATCAAATTAGGAGAATTCATATCAAAAAGAGGTGGTGAAAGCCATAGGTTAGTAGAGACAGTAATGAACAAAATGTAACAAAACACTTTAAAACCTAAAAGCCATAACAAATTCAAGCTTCATTCATGTGAATAAAAATAAGACACAGGCAGATTTTACCTGAGGATCTTCCTGTTCCAAGACACCAAACTTCGTCAGCACATCCAAATATTGACAAGCTTTTTTTGGGTTTAAATAACCTTTACTAATCTTTATTATCTTCCCACATACTCTACACATTTTCTCCAGCATATTTATATGAACATCCATTCTATAGGGAAAACAAGAGAAAAGCGTGGTATGTGTTAGCCATCTTGAATCTAAATATCAACACTACCGACGAGTATATTAATTATGACAAATATTTCATTTATAATACCGAGTTTTAGATCTATTTTACCTCAAAATATCTCGTTTCAAAACGAATGTTGGAAAATCTTAATCAAATAATCTCGTAAATAAAATCATAACTTACGTGTTATTAGCCAGACTTACATCAGACTTCAGTAGTTTTCTTGAAAAATTGATTTTACTGACAGAGACTTCGTTTTACGACAAATTTATTAGCATACAACTTATTCTTTACTTCTTTCTCTAAAATGTTGACATTTTCTACAAACTTTAAGAAAAATTTAAAGCATATGTGTGAGATTAAGATTCGTCTCTCAGGAGATATTCAGGAAAGACAAATCAAAGACAACATAAATTGTCGGTAACACTCGTAAAGTTTTAATTTTTCCGAATTTAATTATTCGCGAAAAAAAAAGAGTCTGGATCTGGGGACACGGATAGCGTTGAATAGAGGCGCGAAACAAAAGGATTAACAATAAGCTGTCAATCAAGTTCAAACGAGTTGTTTATCTTTCTTTTTTTACATATCTCTGAATTAGTTAAACAAAAGGGGAAAGAACTTCTTCTACGTGTTAACATAGACACGCATGACGAGTTTAAACATTCAAGTTACCGAAACATGATCAAGGTCAGTGTCCGAAAATTGATAAAAATATTTGGTCTCTCTGAGAATCATTTGTTCGTGTTTGTCAAAATGAGATATATTATTAAAAAGTCGAAGACAAAAACATTTTGACAACTAAAGATGCTTGACTTAACAATAGAATAATGGACGCTGCGCAAAAACTGATTTGTAAAGCGTTAGGCAAAATTGATAGCTACCAGTCAGTCTCAACTCAGAAAAGAAAACAAATTACCCCTTCAAAGCAGTTAACAACGAGCACATACAGTTACTACATGACATGTTACTGCATGTTACTACATGACGGATACAACGATTGGCTTCTATCTGTTTGTTCAGATATGTGACAGACTGAAAAGCCACGCTGGTCGTATTACGTTGAGAAGTTTAAATGCGCTATATCGAAACTTAAAAGATACGATTAGTGGAAAACTGACATTATCATTTCTGCCTGTTCAAAAACAAGGAGACAGCTTCAACTGCAGTCTATTTGTCATTGCGTATGCTGCCTAGATATTAGATGGAAAGTCTCCCATCGATGCGCGATTTTACGTAGCAGATATGAGAAAACATCTAATTTCATGGAATGTCTCTAATTCCATCGAATGTGTCGAATGGAAAGTGTTCTGCGACCATTTCCAAACGTCAAGTAAGATAAAACATGAACATCTTGACTTAAAAATTACTTGTAATTTTGTTCCCTTTTCGTTCTCTTTTGTTTCTGTTTTTAACATTTTTCATCCCTTTGTACATTTATTTATATATATTTATATATATGATTGTTTATTTGAAAACCTTGATCATCTTTTAATGTCATATTTTCTTAGTTTCATATTGAGCAATGAAAAATAATAATATGACTAATGATTAGAACAACGAAAATTCCGAACAGCCTACATTTGTAAGTCTTAATTCACCAGTGTAAAATGATTTCAATATAAAACTAGGTCCGGTTTTTGATGGAATGCATTCCTATTTCGCTAGTGTATTAAGACTCCCCAAGTCAAAAATCCCTAGGAATTTAGGAATCCGGAGACTTAATTCCCTGAAGTCCTAATTCTCCGTTATAACGGGTCCGGTTTTTAAAGTACGTCAATTTTCAGAGGGATAACATCTGTGAAGGAGTGTAAAACGAATCGAGTGTAAAACGAATCCCCTTTACTCTCGTGTACAAATTGCGACATCTAGTCAAAATCCATCAGTGCATGGTGTCCGTGTAGTTCAAAGGAGGAGTTTCCTCATCAAATATGGGTTCTCAGTATTGAGAATGTTTATTTTCTTGTAAGAGTATTTCTTTCTTTTCTTTTCGGACACTAAAGCTAAGGCGCCACTAGAGCTTTTTTTCATGCGCATGCAATGCAACATTGCTGCATTGCATGCGCATGAAAAATGTTGCACGTGTCCCATATCACTTTTTATTTTTCCGTGGGACAAAAATTACGCAATGGAGCAAAAATTTTGTCCCCGGAGCAATGGAGCAAAATAGATCTGAATCTATTTTGCTCCATTGCGCCCGGGACAAAATTCGACAATATTTTTGTTTTGGGACATTTTTTCATAGTGGCCCATGCTTTAGATAATGTTGCGGGAT
Organism: Turritopsis rubra; assembly: GCA_039566895.2. Lineage (NCBI taxonomy): Eukaryota > Metazoa > Cnidaria > Hydrozoa > Anthoathecata > Oceaniidae > Turritopsis > Turritopsis rubra. The sequence continues at coordinate 15,374,540 of CM077620.1, forward strand.
AAAATTTTTATTGTGACGTCATTTTACATTCGATTTGAAATTCGATCGAATGCTCTTGAAGTTCCATTGCAGTTAAGAGAGTAAACAAATCACTTTCTTGTTAAGAAGACAGGCTTGCGCAAAGAAATATAATCCAAGTTATAAGTCCAAGATATAATCCAAGGTCTTCTCGTTTTAACAGCCATGGCTTAACCCAACATTGTCTCTCTGTTGACTTTTTTACATTTTCATCTTCCTCTAAAAGAAGCAGAGCTAACACCATTTCTTCGTACGCGGCCATCTTCTCATTCAAAACCACGTTCGATTCTATCTATATATCGAATTTTCTTTGCAACAATTTACTACCGGCGTCACTAACAAGAGTTTAATGCGCATGCTATGGGACATGTTGCATTGCATGCGCATGAAAAAAAGCTCTAGTGGCGCCTTAGCTTAACTTTCGGAACGAACGGTGTTGACTTTATAGAGATTCCATTGTATAAACAAAAATTTGACAGAATAAGAAAAATCTATCCATGTGTTTTTTCCTTTTACTAAACTTCACTAAACTTCGCTATTTATGTAATTTTCTGCTAAATTCCGTGTTTGCGTGCTTTACGTACTTACGTGCTTGTGCACATGTCGTCACCAGACTGTTTTTACCTGATCTGTATTATTTCACATATTTTTTATCGTTTTCAAATCAAAACAGCATGGAGAGAAATTAGAAGAAGAATCACAATCAATTTTTGGTGGCAATATTCGATGCACAGCAGAGTAAGATGATCGTCCCCTAACGATCTACACCGTTACTCTTACATATCAATTTATTTTACTTTCATCCTCGACGCAGATTATGGAGTTAATTATTTAATTATGTTAATTATGGAGTAGACTTATTGTCTTGATCATGATCATAACGGTTTTCTCTGGAAGAATAGCGTAAGCAATGCTGTTTGGCTTGGCAGAACCAGAATTTTTAATTCAGATGGTAATGTTGTCAGTAATACCTTTGACTCCTGTCGTACGCTGCCAGATTTATCATAGACAAGAGTAAAACTTTATCAATGTGAAGCGATACTCTGTATGTCAGCAGTTGGATTGCCTGATTTGAACAATAAGAAATGGGTCAGCTGCTCCTTCGAGACCCATTTCTTATTGCAACTGCAACCCTTAGTTCTAGTTATAACAGTTCATTATCTTTAAGTGGCAGAATTCGAATGCTCATTGTTTATGACGACATATGGCGTTATTTATAGTAGGCATGAAAGATTGGTTTATATATAAAAAAAAATCAACAGTAAACGTTTCCGTGTATGAAGTGCGACACGCACTGAATGAAACAAGTGCTGTTGTTTGCTGTGGTCAAGGGCGTTTTTTTATGAACTGTTCCGTTAAATGGAAAATTGAATATATATACTTTAATGTCAGGGATTTTCGTGAATTTCACGAATGGACATCTCGCAGTCAATATACCGGTCAATTCCAAAAAATAAACAAATATACCTTTATGCCGGTCTTATACCGGGCAATTCTAAAAAGTAAACAAATTGTGGCAATTTCCAAAATCAATGCTCAAGAAATGTTTCATTTTTCATCCTTCACGAAATTAAATTCTTGAAAGATATTTTGATTTTGACATTCGCAAAACTTAATTCTCGCGAAATCTAAATTTCGGGAAAAAGTTCAATCTGCCTTCTAAGGGAAACATGAATTTAAACTTTAGTCAGCAGTTTTCTAAAAGGGAATCTCCACGAGAGAGCCAATCATTTGTTTACCTCGTTTGTTTGCCATTTTGATATAAGTCAACTGCTCCTTCAAGACCCATTTCTTATTGTTCAAAAGAGGGATTCCCACTGCTGACATCAGGACACTGCAACCCTCAGTTCTATTTATAACAGTTCATTATATTTAAACAAAAATGCTGGCCTGATAATACCGAAAACACCCTTTTGTAGCATGTGTGTGTATTCTATTTGGAGTCTCATAATTTTCTTATAAACAGTTCACAATGTAACCATAATGTGAAATTCAAAATGACTATTTCCGGTCAAAGTTGTGGAAATCTTTTGCGTGTTTTATATGAATAAATGACTTAGAAGGGCCTCCCTCGTTTCCACAGCATTTTTTTAAGCTGCGAGTCTTACTTCCACACTGTTGCGAGTGTAAGGGTGCTTTTCAAAAAAATATTATATCGGTTTAAGTCAATAAAAAGACATTCGTTTTTGGCAATACTCAGTTTCATAATTTGAGCAATTTTCAGTTCAGTTAAAATGAAGATTTCTTTCATTATCACATAAAATATGCAGATGTTTTTGCTGCGCGTGAATGAAAAATGCTGCTCGTATCCCCGTAACTTTAGTGATCACTTCTCAACGTGATGTTGGTAAAAGCGTGTTTCTGTTCTCCTATCGGCTCTTTATTGGTCTGCGTTGAGCGGAATCAGGTTTCTCAAAAATACCATAATTTTGTTAAAAATTTATTGAAAAATTGTTAAAAACTAATTGATTTCATATACATTTTCTAAAACATCGAGAATAAATTTAAAAAATGTCACTTCGTCATTTCGAGCAATGAGTACACAGCTCCCGTCACACCTAAGACAATAGCGACCATTATCAGGATAGAATGAAATACTTTGCTTACAATGGTCAAATGGCGTTTCTTTAGATGAAGGTAAAAATAAACCGGCAAAACCACAACGGTAAGCGTTCCTCGAATGTTCCCAACAAAGCTTGCGATCACTTCAAAATTTGGAACACAGGTTGCAAATCCAGCTAAGAAAGTACAGATCAAGAGCCTGGATCCGACAAGCCACATATATCTTTTCCAGCGTACAGTTTTAATGCCGTTGGGTTGTATGGTGCTATCGACCATATCTAACACAACAAATACTGAAGTTGGTAAAAGCATTAACAAACTGAACCCAATCAAAGCATTTGCTGCAACTGCCATTCCATTTGACTCAAGGTTACTCAGGATGGATCCTTTAGTTAACAAACCAAACGTGGCAGCTCCTAGCATAGCGAATACACACTTCACAATCATATTCACACCGATTGCAGAAGTTGTAATAATGTTATTTCTTTCAGGATTTTTCATACTTGCTTCAAGTGCTGGACATGCCAAATGTAAATTGAATGAATTTAATACGAGCCCGTAACCGATGAAGAAGTTTTGAACGTTAAAAGAACCGTTGATATTTCGAAGAGACCACTTTTCATATTGTTTTGTTAGTACTGCAGTACATATACCAAAACCGCAGATATATAATGCTAGAGCAATGAAACTAAACCATGCAAGAATTGACATTCTTCGTATCATGAATAAAGGAAACGAACAAGCAGTCCATATGAGAATCCATAGTCGAATATCAAGAAGTAATATATTACGAAATAAATCAAGTGAGACTTGGGCACAAAACACCAGCATATATATATCCGTCATGATGTTGCTACCAAGAACAATTTGCATAATGAGATCACCTTTCCATTTAAATGTTGCTTTTCCTAAATCCACAAAACTAGTGTAAACGCGCTTGTGTTCCCCATTTTTTGATGTTTGGTATTGGCAGCGATTGATAAGTACAGCAGTATAAGCAGACAGACAGCCAGTAACTATGATGATACCGATTGTCGTCAGGCCGAGGTGAGCTACGAAATAAGGCATGGCAAATACCGACAGACTTGTTATCATACCCAACACAGTAAAGAAATAGATTAAACTTGGTGTTTTACGATCGGTTGAATGTTGATGCATCAAGGATAGAGTCTTGGACAGTTCAAATTCTTTTAACTTGGCCACAGCATACGATGCACTAACGAAGGAAAATGTATTACTTTGAATAAACCGTACAGACGATTGAATAAAACTTTCATTCGTCGGAGACCTGTCCCTCTTGAATGCAGTGATGTTCACAAAACTTTCTTTTTGTCTGTGTTTTTCGTTATAAGATTTTCCAAATTGCATATTGGAGAGAAGTAGTGACTTTTCATTAATTCTCAAGCTTGTGCTTTTCAAATGATGACTAAGAACCACTGAATTGTCCACATTAGAGAGACCAGTGGAACTCTCCTCAAAAGATCTCTCTGTTTCACATTCATAACTTTCGTTTATTTCTTCTGGAACTAAAAAATAAATAAACAGAAAAGAACTTTATAACAGATTGAAAATGATTTCTGTTTTAAAAGTAAATTTCACTCTACTTTTTTGGACTATTTAAAAAACTTGGAGATGGGTATTTTCAAGTATACCTACTGAGATTTGTAATGGACTGCAGTAGGCTGTCAAAAGAAAAGGACCGCGAGTTTTTTATTGGGGTTGATTTTATTGTTAGACTTAAAATAGCTTGTTTGCCCATTAGTAACTGCGTCATTCCCACAATTTTTGGACTTTGGACCTCCAAAATAGCATCATGAGGGGCCCCAAATAAATGAAATAAATACTATCAGAACCCTTGAAGTTATAGCGATTTTCTTAAATCCCCATGACGTCATCAACTAAAATTTCTCATTTTCACACATCAATTTTTTGAAATTGTTTGAACCGGTAACGATAGCTATTAACCGACTTTAATATACACATTATAAGTGTATTGACAGATAAAATATACAGGATTATCAGCGGAGTTTGATATGACTCGATTGGTACATTAACATCGGACGAAAATGTTATTCAGGCCTTGTTAAGTGTTAATGGAAGCACTTCCAAAAAGTGAATTACTCAACCAGATTTGACTCTTTATATTTGTTTATATGAAAAAAAGAAACTTGCTTGAACATATCACATCGACATGTGTGTTTGACGAGATGAAAACATTTTGTAAGGAGAAACGGAACATCGTCAGTGAGGGGTATAAGTTTGTAGCTCCGGCAACAAAAGGAAGTTTTTCTGCTCTGAAACGTATCAAGACTTATATGAGACCAACAATTAGCTCTAACCACCTCAGCCACAATTAGCTCTAACCACCTCAGCTACGCAATGATAAGATCATATAGATCTTTAAGAAATGACGAACAATATTTTAAAAGTTCATGTGAATTTGTATTTATCCTTTGTTCACATCAGATAATCAAAATCGAAAAATAGTGTTGCCCTCTCCAAACTTTAATACTATGGTTTCAAATAGTGTTATTTCTGAATTGGTAAAACAGATAATAAGAACAGATGTCGGAGCAGATACTTTATGAGAAACCGTTTCTTCACTTCATTAATTATGTGAATATGACATTCAATCCTTGATAAGTTCGTATTATATGATGATATTATAATGAAATATACGATACTGTATATGTATGGCTATATCTACAGTGACTTGCTTACTCATTTATTTTTATTATAAAGAACGACAAAAATGTTTGAATGATACACTGTCGGCCAAAAAAAAACTGCGGGTCATGCAGACACTTTGTATATGCACTCGAGGATATTAGAAATAACAAGAACCATATGGTGCAAAACGGTAGCAGAATTTCAAACTAATCTCATCCGAGTTTTAAACTTTGTTAAGTGTAAACAAGGTTATAACATGGACGTCCATATACATGTGTGAGCTGTAACCATGGATACTTACCTTATTTTAAAATATCTTTTTAAAAAAAAATTTATAAGAGCGAAAAGAAAAAAAAAAGAAAAAAAATGTCTTCATCGAAAAAAATATTATTAATAACTAAAAACGAAAAATCCATCCGAAATACTGGGTTTTAAACTTTTCCAATCAAAGTAAACAAAAACGTTCAAATATCAAACAAGAATAGTTATAAGAAGGTGGTTTAATAGAGTTAAAGTAAGAACTGCTTCTTATGAAACTTTTCATCTTGAACTGTAGGTGAGCCGAATGCCTCGGCAACAAAATAATACTTAATTTCAAGTGATATACTTCGCATTGGAAGTAACTGAAATCATTCGCAACTGAAATCTTCCTTTTTTTATTTCATGGGAATAAGATCCATTTTTTCGTGAATAACTGGTAAATACGAAAATACTTACTGAATGTTTTGATAAGCTTTTGAAAATTCCTTCATTCCTTCATCCATACAATTTATATAGTTTCGTAAAGGGAATTTCCCAGAGTCTAAAGCGTGGGCTAAATGCCATTTCGGCCGGAGGAGTAGTAGTAGTAGTCCAAGGGTGTTTTAATACGGTATTCGCTTTCGCTGCTACCGTAATAACAATCAATCGATTTCTAACACAGAAACACCTTATTATTAAATGAACACATTTAATACTTACAATCATCTTTCTCCAACTTCTCCGACACCATCCTGTCTTTGACCGCGCAACGAAGTGAATTGTTATTGACAACATAGCTTTTATACTGTGCTGAACTCAATTTCAGCACCAAACCTGTTTTGTTTTTTTTGTTCTAACCTTATGTCACAGTAGGCTTTGATGGCATTTGATTGCTCGTGATATGATTATTAGTGAGATTATTACAAAATATTTTCTTAGAGCGATTGTTTCTTTAAAAAGCAAACAAGGCGCAAAACAAGATCGACATCCAGCTTAACAGCTTTCGTCAACGACATGCATCAAGTTTTACAAGTTACGAACAATGAAAACATGAAATATTTATGTTGAAACGTATTATTGCAATATAAAACATTTGAACTAACTAAACAGATGAGCGGAAGGAATTTCTTCTTTTTAATAAACCAAGATTATTTTTTTTGTTTGCACTTTCTTCTTTTACACACGTGACTTTCTCTTTGACATTTGTTTGGAAATAATTTTTTTCGTAAATATTCTCGAAAATGAATGAATGAAAATCAACAAACAAATCCACAGAAAATTCACTACAATGCACGCCTCCACTTTTTATGCCTAACCCTACATCCGCCGCTGATGTATTTCATGAAGGATATGCGTGGTAGAGGCGAGCACTCCGGTACGGGAGGGCAGGGTTCAAATCCTGGCCTAGTTATGTCAGCAACTATAACGGTGTTATTCAATCCATTCAGCTTAGCAGTTTGAGAGCGGTATTGATGTCTAAGGGGGGTGTCTAGTTAAGTGGTTGAAGCAGACATACGGCTTCCGTAAACATAGGACTTTCATTAATAACAGTTCTGTAAGAAGTAAAGAGGCTATCCTGAGTAATATTAAATAAATAAATAAAAAACAGTTATCGGTTTCGTTAGATAGTTATCGGTTTATAAAAACAATTCGTTCGGACCGCTCTCAGCTCAGATCAGGCAATTCCACGTTTTAGCTCTCGTGACTTAAGGTTTTTTGTATAACAAAGTGGACAATTATCTGATTTGGGCACTTGACTGACACATCCTGAATGAAAGTATCCGATGGATAGGTTCTCGACAAGACATATCCCCGATTAAACATTTCCTCGATCGGACATTTCCATGACTCAGCCTTGCAAGCTATGACAGGTCCCCGACTAGAAATTTCCCCGACCATCAGGTGTTGGGGCGATTTACTGCTTTAATATTTCATCTGAAAATTTCTCCTCACTACGAATCTCCGGTGAAAGCGTTTGAAAGGAAAAGGAGGAGGTTTTATAAGACTGAAATTTCATTGGTCAGCATGTAAATCCTCTCGAATGAAGATGGAACAGTTTTAACAGTCATCCGGCAGAGGTCGCTGGGAGCCCGCTGAGAAATCATAATTTTAGACAATGGTACATTGCGCAAAGTCAAGTATGTGCGACTCTACGCAGACGATACCGCTTAATGTTCATATGGATAAAAATTACCCCGGTAAACGGGAAAACGTTTCTCGCCCTTCTTGAGAAATGCCATAAAATTAACTTTGCGTTCATATGAGAAAAACATTTTTCCGGTAAGCGACCTATTAATAGTCTACAAAAAATTTGTCTCTCTGTCCAGCAAAATTTTGTATTTATTCTTTTGTTCATATACCATTACGTCATGTACGTGCAGGTCATTTTCTCGCATACCGAGAAAATTGTTTTTCATTTGATATGAACAGAACGAAACTTTTTAGTACCTTGAAAAGTTTTCCCGCCTACCGAGGTAAGTTTTATCTATACGAACAGACCCTTAAGCGAAAAATTTAAACTTGTAATAAAATTTGAGATCTGTTGAAACAGCAATTTTAAGCAAAGTATAATAAGTAATTAGCTATATTGAAACAACATGATTCATTAAAACGAGGCGTCTAAAATTATAGCAAAACAAAATGAGGATACCATCCAGCAACTAAAAACAATGTGTCGGTATTTAGATATATCGATTGGAATAATGTTTGTCATATCGTCTCTTTGCTGTTGGCGTCACTTAAATCTGCTTTTACCTGACAACTGTGATTATTTGAGATGACGTCATTTGATCCAGATTGCGACGGACATTCGTGTTCTGTTCCCGACTCATGATTAGATGGTTGGGTTGATTTTCTAGCGATGGACATTATTGATCGTTTGATATCACGAATATTTGATATACGTCTTGTTTTTCTTCGAGTTCTTTCGCTACCAGTTGTGCCACCGGTTCCGAAGCAGCAGTTTAAAATGCGTTTCACCATTTTATTCGTTTCGTAAAATTCACTAACTGCGTTGATCACACTAGCCACAACTCCGAGACCGAGTATTAAGAGTATGAATACCCCAACCGTTTTCACTAAAGTTCGTTCACCGTTGTTTTCTCCTTGAATAAGTGGCTTAGAAATTACAAAATCTCCAAACCCAATGGTTGACATGGTAATGAACCAAGCATATGATCCTAAAATAACATAAATATCAAGTCTATCAAAGAACTTCAAACATAATCACTCATTACTTGGTAGTACTATCTTCTTGAACATCCATCTTACATGTTTGTTGCAAACTTGGATTCCGGTCACGTAGTTTTTTTTACAAGAATTCTGATTTCTAATTTAGATTTTGAAAACTCCAAAAACCACAGAAGGGCGCTTATTCAAGGAAATAACTGCTTTACCCTCTAAAAGTGTCCAACCATTGATTTTCTGTTCCAGTTTTCCTCCACCCAACATCAACACAAACATCATTAAAAGCGTAACCAAAAGGATCTTCCCATTGTAGTTTCCTTGAGCTTCTCGTTTCAAGACTCTTACTTCTGTGAAACGAACTAACTTGTAAATAATATCATTAATCAATTCTCCCAAACTTTTTAGTGTCAACATCATGATGGGGATTCCCAGGAAACCAGTAATGATGGACAGACACATGCCTTCCTTTGTTTTTGGTGCGACATCCCCAAACCCTAAATTAATATTACAAGCTACTGGGTTAATGCCACTAATCCAGTATCATATTTCCATCACATTCCAATCATTTAAACAACAATCTCACGCGACGTCGTTTTAACGTCAGACCAACGCTGAAACGATGTAAAGACGTCCATATAACGACGTTCATATAACATTCATAAGACATCGTACCTTGTGGCCAACTCTACCTTCCGAGACTTTTTTTTATGTATTTGTTTTTATTATTTTGTAACTTTTATACTATCCTATTAATTATTATCCTATTAACTATCCTATATTAATTTAATTCCCAGTAGAATAGTTAAAAGCTATTTTGATTTCTATTTTAAAAAAGGGCGCGGAAATTGGCAACTTAATACTGTGATACTGTGTTTAAGGGTCTCTTATGACTTGGTTGAAATCATCATTGGCGTTTAAAGAACTTACTGCCTAATGAATACAAAGAAGAGACGGTGGGATTTCTGTAATTTCAAGTTTTCTGTCTCAAAAGAGTGGTTTCTTATTGCGTATTTAAAAATGGAAGTTTTAAGTCTTTGGGCTTCCATTCGTTCCATTTGTTGGTTCTCCTACCCGCTGACTTGCAAGGTAGTTAATCTACCACCAGAGATACATATAGCATGGCTGTAGCTTACCCGTAGGTCAGTATTCTGACTCAAAGAATTGAGATACGACTACTGCCTTGATAATCAAATAAACGAACGTCCAAACCACTAGACCATCGCTGAAATCCAACATTTTCTGGTCCAGACCAGTCTGTGAAGCTCTATTGTCGGTATTTTTCACTTGAACGCCTTTTGATCACATGATGGTAAATAACTACTGCGGATTGGTTAGAATTTTGTCATGTGATCAAAAAGTGATCAAAACAAAGCTTGTCTATTGAAAATATCAAAGAAAACATTTACAATAAGTTGTTATAATAGACTTCAAGACCAGGGGATTTTCTCATGACTATCCCGAAAGCCGACATTTATTAAAAGTAGGATTTTTGTCAGATTGTTTTCCAATGCTGCAGTCTACTTTCAAAGTATGGGAAAAGTGAAGAAACTCTTCCATATACTCATGAAAATGACCAACGAAAGATATTAAGGGGACTGATAACTAACATACCTATTGTTGTTATAATTGTCATGGTGAAATAAAAAGATTTCAAAATCGACCAACCATCAGTTTTATCTTCAAAACGTTTGATTTCTTGGTCCAGTTCTTGAATAGAACGCCATATATTATGAAAATCATTAAATGAAATGTTTCTGTCGACAATTTTCAAAACATGTTTATACTTTCTTTGAGCGATGGAATTTCTTTCGATCTTGTGATCTTCCTCGTTAGTATCCCGATGTGTGGACGACTCAGCAAATTGGAAAAGAAGTGCAAATGATGATGTGAAAACAAATGTAATTGCAAAACGTAATAAAAATGTTTTGACAACACCGAATATTCCCATTTCTCTTGAAATCGTGCCAAGCAAGCGAATTTTGTTTAATTGAAAACTTCATCTACCCTATCTGCATAATATTACTCCATTATTTTACAGTAATGAAATTCAGTACCATACTGTGAGATCTTTTGCAATGATCCTTTAGTTGCAAATTGTTACTACATACTGAGAAACTCCCCCTTCTTTTTTATATTTTATTATTTCTGTTAAAAAAATAATTAATTCCATCGAAAAACCTGCTGTTTGTCAAAAATACTGAATTTTAATTATCCATTTCAATTTCACAGAAAACGAAAATTCGCAGGTCTATTATAATGTATTGTTTTCTTTGTTTTGGTCACTTTTTGGTCACTGCCAAAATTCCAACCAATCCACAGCAGTTTATAGCCATCCTCAGAGGCGGATCTAGAGGGGATGTCGAAATTTGTGATGGAGAATGTTACCTATTAAACCATAAAAGAAAAAGGTGCAAATAATCCCATTGGTGATACAAACTGAAAACAGAAATTAGGTTAATATGCTCCTCCACAATTTTTGACATACCCTAGATCCGCCGCTGATCTTGTGATAAAAAAAGTATCCAAACGAACTACAGTTTAGGTAGGTCAACTTGATAATACCGACAATAGAACTTAGCAATAGATTTCCAGACCAAGAAATTTTCTAATGACTGGTTACGATAAATAAACAAAGATCGATGGAGTGAGATTCTCCCATAAAGCTTAAGATTGAAATGTCGAATGCGTTTCCTGCAACATTAGGACTTCCTCCACAAATCAATTACGTTAAAAAACATTGAATTTGGATGGAGAGAGAGGAGGGGTTTTATGAACAAAACTTTCTGTCCATGATCAGCCCAAGTCACACTGAGATTAGTTTATATTAGTTAAGGTTATTCATAGGACTTTTTTCAATTTTGGCCAGAATATTATCCCTCATATAAAAATCTCTTCTATATTACCGGATAAAAAAAATTAACTGTAACTTATCTGAACTAATCTCAGTGTGACTAGGGCTATAACAGTTGAACGTATAAACCGGACTTTAGTTATTAGTTAATTGTTCAGTTAATTTCCCTTGTGATCTCTCCTTTTTGTTATTATCATGTACAGTGTGTCCACAAAAAAACGGGCCCCCAGTTTTAAAAGCATATAACTTTTTAAATCTTTATCAAATCAATGCGATTTTTATACCGTTAGAAAGAAAATGTTTCAAGGATTCTGAAATTATAATTTTTTATTTGTGGTATTTTTTGCTTAAGAAAATACGAAGAAATTTTTCATTCGATACGGTCATTAACTCCTTAATGATCAATAAACCGGACTTTTAATGAGCCATTAACCTTTTGTTTCGTTGCAATTACTGCTCAGGATGCTACTGTGCTACGTTTAGCACGAAATTCTGTAAAGATCACCAATTTTGTATTCATTGTGTAAAGTGGGCTTAAAATCTTTTTTATGTTTTAATAATTTCATAGTCCCAACGCCTTGTCAAAATTCTTTATAAGCAGGAAAACTTGTAAGTTTATTTAATCATGCAGCTAACAGTGCAACAAAGAGCGTTCATCGTGAGAAAATTTCATGAAGCAAAAAGTTATATAGCTGTTATTGGAGCTTTTAGACAGCGTTTTCCTGGCAGAAATCCACCTTCAAGAAGTACAATTCAGAGAAATGTCAAGAAGTATGACAATAAGGGAACAAGTCATAACCTAAACAAAGAAAGAAGTGGCAGAAAGAAAACTGTTAGAACACAACACAACAAACACCTGGATCGCCGGATTTAACCCCGTTGGACTTTTTCCTTTGGGGCTACCTAAAGCAAAAAGTTTTTGCAACCCCACCGGCCAATTTAGTCGAATTGAGAAGAAGAATAGTGGACGAAGTGAATTTATTGAGACAGAGCCAACCAATGATAAGAAGTTCGTTTACTGAAATGAGAAACAGGGTAAACCTTTGTATTCAAAGAAACGGCGGACACGTTGAATGTAATTGAATATTTAGTTTTTATTCAGAGGTTATCCTTTATTCTTCTTATCATTGCCAAAGGTCTCTAGCAACGAAGTCTTTCACGTTTGTAAAAAGGTATGTGCTTTCAGTGTAAATACAACTTTACAACAATCACTTATTTTTATGACTTTTCATATTACTCGAGTCATTAATTCCAATTCAAGCAAGCGTTAATTGATCATTATCTATTTAATTGCATGTTCTCATGCTAAAATCTGTTACAGATACCTATAAAATATTTTTAAGTAAAAAAGGGACATAGGATTAGAAAGAGCAAAAAATTATCTTTCATTTAGTGTAAAAACCGCAAAAAATAAGCGAAAAGAACAAAAGATATGCTTCCTAAAAGTTAGAGACCCGCTTTTTTGTGGACACACTGTATGGTCATGCTTTCAATACGGTCATTAGTTCCGGGTATATATTTTATCTGTTTTGTTCAAACGTTTTTTTCGTTACATTAAATGACAAGTGTCGTTGCTTGGAAGCTGTTCGCTGAAGTAAGTCTTAAATGATAAAATTTCATCTTTATATTTTACCGTTGTGAATTCAAATTCTGCTTTTTTAATTGTTCAATAAATGTTTTTTCTTTCGTTCTGTGTTGTTTCCCCATATCACATTTTAATATCGATACCCGCTGTATTAAAAAAAATACACAAAAAAACACCAAGAAGTTTTGTAGAAAAAATTTAAAAATTTCAGTCTTTATTTCAGATCTAAAATTTTCAGTTAAAAAAGAGAGAGGATTTATCATTTTTAACATATAACCTAAAATAACCCTTAAGCAGGGTTTACACGTTTCAACTAGTTGAAGCAACTTTGAGTTGCTTCCACAAATCGCCATGTGTAAACACGATGGTTGAAGCAACTTTTTAGAGTTGAAACATGCTTTCAACTGCTTTCAACCGAGTTGAAAGAGTTGAGCAGTGTTCAACTCTTTCAACTAGTTGAACGGAAATTTCTATTGTTTTCGACGAAGTCATTGGGGAATTGAAAGAAAAAATCATTTTTTTTCGAAGAAATTTCGTTCACAATAAAGAACTTGTGTGTAAATTTGATTCAAAATGTCTTCAAAAAATCAGGAAGAAACAGAACGATTTATTGCTGCTTGGGAAGAGGAAGAACCGCTGTGGAATTGTAAATGTGCAAATTACAAAATACGCGGTGAACGAGACAAGTGCCTCGAACGTTTAGCTGGACAATTTGAAATAACTAGTAAGCTTCGAAATTATCATTCGTTGACATTTTTGTGGAATATTTTTGTACAAATATTTTCGTTTTCATTTGCAGAAAAAGAAGTCAGCCAGAAAATAAAAACTCTACAAACGTACTATTTAAGAGAATTGAATAAGGAACTCAACAGCAAAAAGAGTGGGGCAGGAACAGGTGAAATATACAAGTCATCGTGGATCCATTTTTCTTCAATGAACTTCATACGTGATGTGGTACAACCAAAAAAAACAGAAAATACAATGGTAAGAAAAATATCATCTATGTTAATAAATAACCGTAATGTTATGCTTGGAAGGTTTAATTATCTATTATATACAATTGTCTTGCCAAGAAACCTTTCCAGTTGAATTGAAATACTCTGAAAAACTATCACGAACGTCTTTGGCTGTGTTTGAATAGTTGTTGCTTCCTTGCATGACAAAAGATCTCAAAGGCGTACTTCCATCATCTCTCCAATCCCCTTGTAAGAGTTGATGTTCATCGTCTTCGCGATCCAGCGAATTGGGTGGAGTGTAACGGTTCGGTGATTTTTCTCTTAAAAAATTATGCAAGGCACAGCTTGCTAAAACAATTTTTTCAGCATTTTTTGGTTGCAATAAAATCGGTGATGAAAATATGCGAAACCTACTGGTCATAATTCCAAACGCATTTTCAACAATCCTTCTTGCTCTGCTGAGACGGTAATTGAATATTCTCTGCTCGTATGAAAGATTTCGTGTGCTATACGGCTTCATAATATGCTCTTGAAGTGGAAATGCATCATCAGCAACAACAACATATGGGATTTTTCTGTGTGGCTCTATATTTTCCCGTGATGGGATGCCTAAAGGATTGTGGCGGGAATTGAGAGCAGTCGAAATAGGGGAATTTCGGAAAACGCCACCGTCTGATACACGCCCATTGCAACCAACATCGATAAAGATGAATTTATAATCAGCATCTACTATCGCTAAGAGAACAATACTGAAAAAGCCCTTGTAATTAAAATAGTAAGAACCAGACTTTATCGGACATCTCAAAGTGATATGTTTTCCGTCCATGGCTCCCAAACAGTTTGGAAAATTCCATCTCTCCATAAAAGCTTCTGCAATCTTTTTCCATTCTGTCTGGGTGTTTGGTACCTAAAAGGTAATGTTTTCTTTTAGGAAATATGGGCAGATGAGGGAAACAAATTCTCAACGGAAGATTTTGATAATGAGGAATTACAAAGAGGAGAGCCTGGCGAAGAAGTAACCCCGATACCATGTACGAAAAAACCATTATCAGCAAGAAAAAGACCTAGATCGCCTTCCTTAACTTCTTCTGCTGCTGCTGTTATGTCATCAGCAATGGAGTATTTAAATGAAAAGAAAAACAAGGGCAGCGACACATGTGATGATGCTGAAAAAGTATTTGGTCAGCATGTTGCGAACAGTTTGCGTTCCATGAAGGATGAAAGAACAAGAGAATTTGCAAAATTCAAGATCCAGGAAATAATTTTTCAGTGTCGCATGGGTAATTTGTGTTTGCCTAGCAACAATCATTTTGGAAATCCTAGTGTGCAAATGGCAGTAACAAATTGTAATCCAGTCGGCATGGCTCAAACGCAAGCTACATTACCATCTAGTCAACAATTTTCGATGTATTCCATAGATCAAAGATTTAACAACAATCCTTCGCGGAATCAAAACAATGTTACACCTCCGTTAACCCCTGCAACTACGAGTCATGAAATGTATTAGTATTATTGTTATGTAAAAAAGAAACGCTAAAAAAGATTGTTTACTTTACCTTCAAGTATTTTTCTTTTAATCTTTTATACAAAGCATCACAAACTTTAGGAACAAATATCGAATAAGTAGATTTGTTGATTCGGAATTCATACTGACTATCCGTGTAAGTTCTACCAGTAGCAAGAAAACGAATCGTCGCAGCCAATTTTACTTCTGCCGGTATCGCCTCTCTCATCAATGTACTTTTTTTCTCAATATCAGGACGAACCAATTCAAGCAATTCCAAAAAGTTTTCTTCACTCATTCGAAGATAATTTTGGTAGCCATCGACATCATTTAGTTTCATTTTTTCAAGCAAAGAATCGTAGACTCCAAAAACACTCCTTTCTAGCAGCCACGGCTTTGCCCAAACGGTTCTTTTTTTCCTCTTTTTTTTCGGTTCATCGCTTACAATAGCTGCAGCTGCTGTAATCACAGCGAGAACTGCTTCGTCTTCACTGCTCGAAGTCATTATTAAAAAGAGAGTTTCAACACATTCCACAAAAAAGTTGTAAAGCTGTTTACACGTACATGTTTCAACTACAAGTTGCTTCAACTTAAAGTTGCTTCAACTAGTTGAAACGTGTAAACCCTGCTTTAGGTTATAAGTAAACTAGACTGATTGTTTCAATATTAGATTCTAGCCAAAGGGGGATAGTGGAAAGGAGAGACTCTTAATTCTATTGTTAATAGACTTTCAAAACTACCAGAATCCATGAAGAGATTTTATTTTTATTTTATAGGTCTTGCAAAAGTACTGCCAACGCTGGAGTCCAAGAGGAGTAAATGGCGAGCTTAATGCTTATAAAAAATTGTTCAAACGCCATAATACACGCCACAACACACGCCACAACACACGCAATTTATAAAGTTTTCGTTGTGGTAACTAGTTTCTAGTTTCTTTTTCCTGTTGCCAGACCAGCATTTTTCAGGTTGTATCGTTTTTAGGTGAAATAGGCTCGCTTGCATAATCAACACAAGCTCACATTCAGTGGACAGTTTTGAACAGAAAAATAATTTTCTCACCACCAAAAGACATTTTCTTGCGAACGACCGACCCTGCGTGTATTTTTATTCAGCTCAGGATATAGCGATGGACCGATTGTCTTATTTCTATAAGCGCAAATTCTGGTCGAACGAGCGAGCAGAACAGCTGAATGGAAATCTACAACACTCGACAAAATGGTCCCTTCATTGTATATCTTATGTAGTTCGGCTTGACTATAGCTTGGCGGTTTTCTTCTTACATCCATCATGTCAAATACAAGTAAAAAGGAACAAACAAACAAGTGTAAATATCTTTAAGTTAAGAAGCTATAAGCTATGGCATCCCTAGTGCTATTTGAGAAAACCGGAAATGCCCATGCTGTCATATAGGTACGATGATTACGCAGTTCGCGTAATGATCAGCGACCAGGGCTGATGAAATTGGTCGGGGTAAAATGACTAATACGAAAAATTTAACTAAATTTGGAAAAGTGACTAGATTTTTCCCCAAATTTATTTTCCCCAAATTTATTTTCCCCAGACTAAATTTAAACCCGATTTTTTTTATCCCCGATATATTTCTTGCAAGCAACTATTTGTCAGACATGTGTTTCAACATCCTATGCTCAAAATCACAGCGAAAAAATGTTTCGTTATACATGTATTTATATATACTTTTCTCTGAAGTAAAAGAAGGTAATAGGTAGTAAAAGTGTTGAGGGCGTATATTATAGTTTGAGTATAGTAAATAAACTTGGCCAATTTTTACGGTAACTTTAAAACGCCCTCTTTTCCCGCAATGAATTATAATATCCGTGTTGTAAAAGGTTTTAATGTGGTGAATTTATTACACGCGCGAATCGATGGCAGAAAACTTAACTGGAAAAAGTATACTGAAACTCTTTCCATGAAATTTCGTTGTGCTAATGGTGCCCTCTGTAAAATCCGCCACTTTGTTCCTCAGTCAATTCTTCTTTCTATTTATCATTCTATTTTCTCATCTCACTTGCACTATGGTTGCCAGGTTTGGGCCCAACAAAAATCCTCTATCACTAAAGGTATCCTTCTACTTCAAAAATCTGCTGCTCGTATTATTACATTCTCTCCTCTTCTAACCCCGTCCAAACCTCTCTTTGCTAAACTAAGTCTTCTTTCTATCTTTGATCTTGTTAAATCCTTTAATATTTTATTTATACACTCAGCCCTCAGTCATCAGTTGCCTAGTTACATTCAGAGTACTGTCAAATTTTCTACGTTACCACACCAATTTAATACTAGAGGCAAGTCGATGGGATCTCTATCTAAACCCTTAGTCAATACTAAATCCTTTGGAAAACATTCTATTACCTTCCAATCCATAACTTGGTGGAACTTCTTTCAATCTACTTTTAGTCATCTGGACCTAATCTCCATACCTTTAAGCCAACTAAAAAACCTTGTCAGTGGTTTCTTTATATCTAAATATGTAGATAGTATCTAGCTTTTTATTGATTAACAATTAAGCTGACCTTTTTCTTTTTTCTCTTTTCTCTTTCTACGGTATAGTGTATGATTTTGTTGTTTAGCTTATGTAAATGTATTTATTTTATTTATTTCCGTGGCCACCCCCCTCTGTTCAATTTTTCTTTTCTCCATAAAATCTTTGTAATTCCTTATGATGACAAATAAATATTATTCAATTCAATTCAATTAAAACTAAAAATGGCAACTATATAAAGAAAATGTTTATGTACAGCAGAAACTTAGGGGCTGTTTATATTAAGAGTCGTACTAAGCTTTGAACAGGTTTGAGATTTTCAGTATGAGTAAAACTGTATAAGTAAAATTTTGGACTTGACAACTATTGAAGTTTCCTTTATATAAATGTTTTCAGGCACCATACATCAACATGTAATGCCCAAACGACATCTTTTGAGAATTACTGTTGCACTGGTCATGAGACTGCATATCCAAGATCCAAGGATCAGATTAAAAACTGGAGTGTTAAAACACTATGATATTGAGGAGTTTGTTTCTTGTATGTTCTTTCTTAGTCTGAAATTTCTCAGATAGTAAACTTGAGAAAAGAAAATTTTTTGAAAAATTTAAATTTAAATTTTCACATTTTAGAAAATGGTTCACATCTCGTAGAAAATAGGAAAAGTAAAAAAAAAAAAATGTCTGGCATCTATTCTGAATTTGAAATGGAATTGTCAGCGCATGGTAAGTTCTTTCTTAATCTGAAATTTCAATGTTCACATTTCAGAAATTGCCAATGAATTCACTATTGACCCAACAATGGAACACAGAAAAACTGTGAGAAAAAATGAAAAAAACAGACAGATGAGTTGTGTTACTATTGACACATAATTCTCGATAAAATTTGGTGGACATACATCAACAGATCTCGAAGGCTTAATTTTTCACATAGTTCTGTAAACTCTCTTCGATAAAGATTGATAGTACCGAGTAAGGCACTGGTCACCTGCTCAAACATAAACATTAATAGTCATACTATTGTTTTTAAATTCTTAAGCATAAATATTTACATGTTTTTTTATAAGCAACGCTTTATTTTGGTTCTAGCTGATTTGATTAATTAAGTGTTGCTTGCAGTTCAAAATTTTCACTTTAAAAACATTCCATTGAATGATTGTTTTCTTAACCATGCATGCCTTCCACTCGCTGTGCTTCTTTTGCTCAGCATTAAAGCATGACTTGGGGATGCAAAATATCCTACATATAGCAGAAATATTGCTAGTCTCACCAATTTGTAATGGCGAAGCAGAATGTGATCTCAATTCACTGGAGAGTCTTCTCTACAGATCCGCAGTCACTTTCAAATGAACCCCTTCATCCAACATAAATTTCAGTGCTGTAAAATCATGACATTGAGTTGTTTCTGACTGAGTATTCAAATGGTGAAGTCCGAAAAAGTAGTTTTCATTTAGATGGGCATAATTATCCAAGCAAAAAGCTTTGCTCAAAGAAAAAAAACAGGTATGAAGGTTGGGTTGTTAGACGAGACAGTTTCCAGTTCTTCAGAGGAGGAAAACGACAATGAGTGGACTGATTCTGATCGTTACGTCAAGTCACTTTCATAAAAATTACTTTTCATTGTTTGTTTTCTCTTCTTTATTTTCACTAGGAATTTTCGTTGAAAAAAACCCTGACAGCTACTTTTGTGAATAATTATTGGTCAGTTATAAACGATATTGATCTTTGATGTAGGTTATTATTTAACAGCTGAAACATTTTCAGGTGTGTTTTGCGTCACTGTAACACAAATTAGTATAGTGTTTTTGAGTATGGATTCAAAAATTCTAATGTTTTTTATTTGTTTGAAACTCAGGAGAAGTGAATTTTTGACATTCTAGAAAAACCAATGTAAATTATCCTTAGGTTAATTATCTTAATCATAAACATGTCCAAACTTTAAATCCTGCTAATTTCATTTTTAAAACTGAAACTCCAGCATAACTAAACCTTGATATATCATTGTATTTCTTATGGTCTTTTCGCCAACCTCGGTGGTTGCAATACTTTCATTCTTCAGGTTGCTCGTTCTTCACATTTTTACTTTTTCTTTTATTAGCTTCTTTGTAATGAAACTGTTGTTGGTAAAATTTTGTCACCTTTGGCTGTTGTCAAGGAAATTTTTTAATTAGTAAAATGAGTACCTTTTTGTGCTACATGGATCTCTACAAAAAGGTACCCTGGTGTATCCTTGTAGGCCAAAATTAGAAGTATTTTAAGAACATGAATAAAAAAAAGACTTTGAGATGCTGAATGATTAACTATTTCAAAACTGTTAATGATTTTTAGAATGCAAAGTAAAATATGAACGACCTGCATGACAGATCAATTGCAACTTGAAGATAACGAGACACTCAGCTGGTTTGAAAAGCTAAAAGTACCCTCCAGTAAGTTCAGTTAAGAGAAAGTTTGAATTGTTGTCATCAGGTATGTGGAGTTTTTATATTTTATCAATTTTATCAAATATTACTTCAAAAACAATCTACAGAATGAAGAGATTTTATTTGATATTAACAATTTACATCTGGTAACGTTAATTTCTAGTCTTTGAATTATTTTGATTAAATGCTGAACATGTGTTATTATTACTTTAGTGAAATATATACATTTCACTCACTTTCGCTGTTTTGGCAGCGAAGAAAAGAACCTGCATTTTTTTTTATTATTATTATTATTTATCATAAATTTTGATATTATTGAATAAATCTGGAAATTAACAAACCAGTCGGACAGAATATCCGATTGAATCTGCTTTTCTCCAGCAATTGTCCGGCTAAAGCCATTATGTCTGCTTGTCTTTAATGTTGGCAGCCGAAGAGGCATTCGCATAGTTATGTCGCCTGATTATTCATGGATTTTATTTCAGAAGGTTTGAACAACGTGTTTTGTTGGTTTGGTTTATCAGATGGACACAGAGGGGAAACTGCGTTTGTCCAGATTCTATATTTGAGATGGTGGATATTTCTTTTTATCAAACAGCTTTCCAAGAGTTTCATAAAAGTTATTAATAACACAGAATTAGCTGTTAGATTTTCTCTAACTCTGTTAGGGTTTCACTCGAGCACTTTTTGCTACTACCATTTTTTTTAGTTGTGGTCTAACAGACATATCCATGATATTTATGATCAACTTTCGGGGGGTGTCTCAATGCCCGTGTCAACTGTAAATATTTTACACGTTTATTTGATTTAAATATTACAAACCATCACAAATTAGAAAATGACAATACCATGACTAGTAGGAAGCTAAAATAATTTTAAAAGGCATTTTATCACAATTTATCGAATTCTTAATCTGTACACATACATTGGGTGTTTGTATGTTGCAGTATATTAAAGGGCAGCGATAACTGAAGTTTGATAGAACAAACTTACACAAGGATTGATTTAGCTTCCAAACTTAAATAATTTTTCACTTCTTGCATTTATGTGTAGATGCCAATTTGACTATTGTAGCTACATGAGAATCAAGTTTCGGTTGTTCATAAAAATACTTTGTTATTGTAGGAGAATTTAACAATGATATTGTTCAACCAGTTATCATTATATAAAATATGTTGTTTTGAGAGGGGGATTTTGCTAAGGATTGATATTCCAGCTCATAGTTTTTTAAGTGGAAGTAATGTTATTGTTATTATTATATGTTTGGCCCAGGCGACGACAACAGTTTGAAACCAGTCATCAAAACAAACAGTATCAAACCAGCCACTTTTTGATCTGTTGTAGCGAGCTTTTTTAGGGCCACCATTTGTCCATGACTGCCACAAATGTAGAGACTTATAAACAACATAAACTGGAAGGAGTTCTCCAGTGGCTGTCCCACTAAACATTATGCTAGTATTTCCTTTTGTAAAGTTCATTATACGTTCAGGATACTTTTTGCCACGTTTAAATATAAGTTTCTCAGCACCTGGATCATCTCCCAGGTTTGTTTCTCCCAAGCCGTTTCTAGTTTGGACGAGAAAATGTATTGGGAAGGTTGTTACATTAACAAGTCTTATACTCACAAGGCTTACCAGTCCATGTGCAGTACTATCAACGACGTGGACAAGGAAGGATATATCAATAACCATACGAGTACCACTAAATCTCGTGCGACGTATGGTCCTTACTTTCGACGTATCAATAGCAACGACGCGTTACTTTGGCATTTTTCTCACAACCCGATGAACGGGCTAAACGTACAATCCGTTCGCGTATTTTTCACGATTAGTATCAAACACGTGTTTGAGGTCATGGAAATGCCTCAATTTGCTCGTAACAACAATCCGGCTGCTCCGACGTAGCCGTTTCAACACGGTGCTGGTCTCACTGCCCCTCCCAAGAATATCCTCTACATGGTGGATCAACATTACAAGTTGCACGGACGCACCGTCGAGAAGGACATTGACAAGAAATTGTTTAACAACTACAAACCCTATTTCCCGGTGTTTAATCCTCAACATCAGAACTTATTTGTAAAAGACGGACCTACTCCTCCATAAATATATTTATTTCATACAAATAATTTACTTATTTTTTCCCTGTCTTCTTCAATGTTTTCGTCCGAGTCGTGGTCACTTTCGATCTCTCCGTACAATTTCCAAAGGTACAAATTGATTTCCTTTTGGTATCGTTTTATAAGTGCAATGTCACTCTTGTTGACCACATCCTGCATGGATTTGTTCATGACGTAAATTCGACATCTGTTCTGAACGGCTTCGAATTCGCTACTTACGTGTCTGACCACGTCCTCTTTGCGGCGTCCATTCATCGTAACCACTACCGGTCTCTTTGGTATCGTCACGGGACTCTTGTATTTGACCTCCGCTTCTAAATTGGGGTTGCCCTCAAACAGGGCCTTTATCGTTTGCACAATGTCTGCGGTCTCGAGTAACATTTCCTCGCAGCGATAAATGTCGGTTCCCGGTAGCGACTCTAACCAAAACGTCGATCCTGTGGTTTTTAACGGCGTCTTGAAATTACCGACCTGCCAGGGCTTGTACGCACTCAATAGTAAATCCATCAACGTCGTCTTACCACTGTTACTGCGCCCTAATAGCACCAACGCATTGACCTTCATGGTCTTTCCTTCCAGCACCTGGTAAATCTCTTCCATCAAATCTCTCATCGTGGCATCGTTCTCTTCGGCAATGGCCGTTATCCATTCTCCCGCTCGCGCCAACGCTCTCATCATCGAACCACTCATGTCTTCGTCACCAATCTCCCCTTCGAGGCAACTCATTTGGAACTCGTAACCACCCGCATCGTGCGTTTCTCTGGACACCTGATAAATGTTTTTTTTCAAGTTCTCTACCATACTAGGGTGCAAATTCAAGTACGCCTTTGTCAATTCGTCGTCTTTTGTCAACATGTGGGTAAACTCCTTCTCGCTTCTCACGCCCGTCATCAACTCTATAAACTTTGTTTTCGCCGTTCTCTTTTCGCTACTCGCTACTGCACACAGTGGGATGTCTTCTCTGATCATTGCAGAATAGTACACGTTTGCTAACAATAACAAATATATTTCCCGTTAAGATAAGTTCCAACTAAATATTAAATAATTCCTTCACAGCTATTACATGGATCATCTTGCGTACAACCATATCCTTCACACGTCTCTAAATTAAACCGTCTTCTTTCAACTTTTTACACGCAAACAAATGGCCTTGATCAGACAATCTCATCAGAGTCTTCAACTCTTTACGATGAAACATCCTGATAATCACAGGATCCCATACCATCAGTTTCTCTCCGTTCTCTCCTCTCGCTTCTCCTACCTGACCTTCGTCTAACCCCATAAACCTGGCTTTCATACTTACCTGTCTGCATCTACCGTTTGCGTTCTTCACTCCATTCCTTAAACAACTATCCTCCCACAATACTTTATCGTCGTCGTCCCATCCTAGCACATGACGAAACTTCCCATCTATCATAAGCAACACACACTCGCACAACTCGCACACTACATTTCCAGAGTTACTCACATACATCTCTTCTCCGTTTTCAATTTCGCACACTTCTTTATATAAATCGTCTCTATTCTTAGTGTTTTCAGTAAGCCTTTTCATACCATACTCCCATAGTCGTGACCTGTACTGCCAAATTAAATCGTAATCTTGTCTCTTACGTTGGTGTGCTGCATACGATCCTGCTGCTTCTTCTTTCTCACTCATCTCCATATCTTCCGCTTCCACGTGGAGCATATCGCGCTCGTGAAGTAACTTCTTCGTCCGTGCTTTCTCCGCTTCCAGCCTCTCTGCTTCGCGTTCCGCCTCTTGTAATAACTCCTTCATACTCGGTTCGCTCTCCAATCTCTCCTTCCCCAGCAAGGTAGCCGTCGCCTCGTTCTTTTGCTTTTTCGAACATTTGGGCGACGTAGCACACGTTACAGCTGTCTTCTCCACTACATCCATTGACGTTACCGTTTTCGCATTTGGCACTGCTAATTTTATCTTCTTGCTCTCCTTCCTCGGCTTCACGTCTTTCGACGTACGCTTTAACATTCTCAAGGTGCTCGGCGTCCTTGATGGTGATGAATTTACAAGTGTATCCACACTCTCCGCATCGGCTTTTACTTCCTGACCTAACAATCTCCTTACATCCGACACATCCTCTGACGTCGTTGGACAACTCTTTTGCAGCCCATCGCATACAGGTTCTTCTATCCAAGAGTCTCTTTCCTTCTCGGTCTGATCGCATGGCAATGATTGCGTGAGCATGCCACGTCGACTCATCTCCTCCACCGCACCGGCTGTGGAACTTGGTGTATTTTCCAATTCCGAGGTTTCCAACGAGTCTGTGAATGGATTGTTCGTACTCTTCTTTTCGACACTGCAATCCCTCTGCTCCTTCTCTGGCGTCGTGGTATCTCCCGTTGTTAGCAATGAAATGCACACACACGTGGAATATCGACCCTTCTCGTCTAACCCACTCTCCATAGGTCTCTCGTCTAACATCTCTTCCTCCTCCTCTTCTTCCTCCGTTTCGTACATTCGTTTCTTCTCCTCCTCGCTTGTAAAAACTGTATCCATTATAACTTTTAAATCCTTTCTTATTGTAATAATCGTCTGCTCTACTCTGCTTTGGCATCTTGAATGATTCTAATTCCTCTTTTAAACACTCCTTATACCCCTAACTAATAACCCTACAACCACTAATCCAACAAGGAACAACAGAAAAAGACAACAGCACAAGGAAAAACGCCCGTAGAACAGCACCGTGTTGAAACGGCAACGTCGGAGCAGCCGGATTGTTATTCAGAATATTACACGGGGGTACATCAGCAATAACTTCCTTTAGATTTTCAAATGTGTCCTGGGCATGACGTTAAACTGCATCCGGGTAGGTCGAGCACCCAACACCCCTCTGGTACTGGCAGCAGGGTACCAGCAGTTCCAGTTGGCGGAGGAGTCTCCAGGGACCAACGGCTTCTGGAGCACGTGGTCGAGCAAAGGATCCTTCGGGACATTGGCTGAGCACACCCGGCACGTGGTGTCACTGCAAACTCGGAGAGGAGATAGGCACCACCGAGTACTTCTTGCCTATTGAAACACCCATGGAATGACAATTAACTTCAACCTATGGCGGAAGATCGGGAAGGTTGGAGAAGGGCTGTCATGAACTGGGTGCACCCACGGCCGCCTCGGCTACGGAGATGATGATGATGAGATTTTCAAAGTATTGAGTAAATGTTTCTTTGGTGAGATCAGAACGTGCAGTTTTGATATTTTGACATGTTCGAGATCTTATTCTTTTTGTGTGGCGTTTTATGAATGACCTTGCCCATTCTTCACCAGGAATATTATCCTTAAACTTTTTCACATTACGTCCAGACTTATCTAGGTATGCCTTCACAGTAAGACGTAAATCTAATTTTGAAAATGGAAACCCCCATTCACTCAGCATAATTAAATGGTTTACGAAAACTTCCTCTTCTTCATTTGATAAACAGGTTTGTCCTCCTTGCTTTTTAGACTGTTTACCATTTATCTTTCGATTCAATGTGGACTTGGGAATACCAAATTCATCCTGTGCGTCTCAATTTCATCCCACTTTGTACTGCAGCAATAGCATCTTTGAGATCTTTTTGAGTATAATCACCATACTTTCTTTTTTTTGAATTAACTACATTTTTATAATTTCTCATTATTTTCTAAAGAAAAAGCAAGTTATCTTTAAGAATTCAATAACTTCCAACTCATTTACCAATACACATTTCTTTTTTAGAAGAAACATGGATATCAGAAAATGAGGCTCAGATACCCTAAAAATTAAGAAACATCTAAGAAATATACTCAGGCTCAAACAGTAAGTCAGGATGGAAAAAATAAATGAAGCACAGTCGAACAAAATATCAGTTCAAATGAAAATGGAACAATGTTGCAATTTGATGCGATCTAATGGAAAAATGGCTGACAACCTAAAAGCTAGGGGGCTAGGGGGAAAATCAAAAATCTTAGAAACATTTAAGAAACATTTGAGGTTCAAATCAACGAAAAATTAAGAAACATTTAGCCTGCTTGCTCTGACATGTTTCTTCTAAAATAAAAACGTGTATCTTATTTGTCCCAATTCACCCCATGTTACTACACTATCATGAAAAACACCATTTTAGAGTAACACAAAACATAAACTCCTAAATTTTTTCATGGCATAAGCTATTGGTGGAATAAGGCTATACTTTAATTAGATCACTAAGTCCTCAACAACATCCTTTGTTGTAGAACCGATGCAATTTTTTTGGGCGTTAAAAATTTTAATTTTTTTATAAAAACAAAATATTTCAAAAGCCAATATAGTAAAAGGTTAAATTTATGATATAAACTGATCTTGCCAAAGTATAACCATGTAACTGGCCACCTATAACTATTTTTTATCATTATTAGTTACTCTACAGCAGAAATACTGCTCAATTTGTTCGTAAGACTTTTTGTCCCAATTCACCTAACTGTCCCAATTCACCCCGTCCCACGGTATTACATTTTTCATGTAATTTTTCAATTGTTGAGTGATTAGCACAACTTGAGATTTGTCCTCATTGATAACCAAGGTATATATTGTCAGAATTGTCAAATCCTCAGTGGTTGACAGGGTAAATTAGTCTATTAGTCTATTAGTGACAGGGTAAATTAGATCTACGTTTCTGTATTTGATTCATCTGTTGCTATTGATGGTGATGTAATGTCTCCTACGGTGTTAGTGTTTCGATATGATTAGATTTTGTGCTCACTTTGACATAGGCAAAACATAATACAATAGATGATTCTTGGGAGCTAGTTCTTACAGCTTGTTCAGAAGAGATGAATGGGTTTACATTTAAAAGATAGTCACTTACGTATTCTTTAATTTGGTTTTGCTCCTAAGTGTGATCACATTGAATTTCATCAATAAAATATCATCTTTTTGCCACTTCTTCAACCTCACATTTTCTTCTTTATCCCAATTCACATAAGTTTAGCTTAATACCGAATGTTGTGACGTTGAGTTTTGTACTAGCTGAGCAGCAAGATCTTTAATACCCCTACTAATTTACCAAATGAGAAGACTGTAATCATTTATAACCTTACTAAAATGTAATTATATGTAAATAAATCAACTATGAAACCACCCTGCTGCTCATGTAATTCATCTGCCTTTCGGCTAGATCGAAGAAAAGTCAATACAATTGCAATTCTTTTATCCACCTACTGTTTAAAAATGACTAATTCACTTCAGAACAGTCTGTCCACTATCTAGTAATCATAGTAAGTAAATTTTCTCTGTTCTTGATATAAACATCGTATTTCCTATTTTATTTTTTAACAGAAGATCTTCTGCGCTTTTCATTTCTATGTTGTTTTTTACTTTCTATATTTTACATCAGTACAATTTAAAACTGGACTGGGAAGAGCCCATTATGTAGCTGGTTCATCAGTCCTCATCAGTTAATCAGTTTGTGTTCTTTGTTAGCAAGGAAAATCAGATCTCAAAGAAAGGGAGTTGATACTGATTGTTATCTTGGGGCTTATTTCTCCTTGAATATTCTTCACTGCAGTTGTTTATGCTATCTGTTTCTTTTTGAAATAGATACAGGATATTTTCCCTTCCTGGAAAGTGTTATTTTATGTATTCTCTGGTAGTGCTTGAAAGCCGTGATAGACTGGTCCAATAATTTCTTAGAATTGTTAAAAAATTGGTTGTTAATCTGTCAGCACCCTATAACTACTTTCTTGAAAATCTTTTAATTTGTTAATTATAAAGAAAGAAGTTACATTATAATACAAGCATACAAGCATAACATTAAATTGCACAATTTTTCATTATCTGATTTTAGAGATAAATTTCTTTCCCCAATACAAGAACTGAGTTTATAATGAAATAAACCACTGATATTTTAATATTTTAATATCCATCCAGCAAATGTAATACAGTCAAATAAATTAAAAACTACATAATACAAATCCTTTATAATACAATAATTGAAGATATAAACTGAAAAAATGAACACAATGTATGTGCCTTGAATAACATGATTGGTAAATAAAAAGAAATTTCTGTTACTTGCATGTACCTTAGTAATTGTGTTGGTGAAAATCTGTTAGTATTTTGACAAGAGTGTCGGTTAAATGTGTTTTTATTGTACATTCAAGATATGTAAATAGATATTTAGTTGGATGACATCTGAATCCAGATACATTGTAAAATTTTCTTTATTCTTGATTTAATATATAAGGTTATGTATATTTTTAGTTGTCACTTTCTGATGTTAAAAGCTATGCCGTAGCAGGTGCTTTTGAAAAGACATTTAAATCAAGTCTAAGCAGCCATCAAATTTCATTAATACTTCTTTTTTTTTCTTGAAAGTTTACCATTCTTTGCATATCGTGGTATGACATTTTATAAAACGCCACCTCGATAATAATGTCTTTGAGCAAACTTCTAAGACAAAGGCAGAATTTTCTGTCCATATTTATGGGAAAAATATACTGAAAAGAGATTTTCTTTCTGATATTTTCTTTCTGATATTATAATAACATTTAATATAACTATCTATAACTTCTTTTTAGATCAAATAATAATAATAACAAATTTCATTGAGTTTAACATAGAGATGTGGCATGTTGGTTACGGCCCATGTTAAACGAAAATGTACTGTAAATACACCACGGAAGTTCTTTCAAGAGCACTGTCTGATCAATAAACTACTGTAAATAGTTGCTTCTTCCCGTAAAATGATAATCCTGCTACACTTAAATATGATCAGCATATTGCCAACGTATTTACAAAGGATCCAAAGACAAAAATTTATTCAAGTATCGATCTTATAATTTAACAGTTCTCTCGCTATTTCGATATAACCATAACGTGACGCCCAATGAAGAGCTGTTTCGTTGTTATTATTTCGACTGTTGATGACGTCAGGTGGTGCATGAGCCAGGAGATGTTTCATGCAATTATGTTGCCGTCTTGGCACTTGTTGGTAGTAACATGGAATGCAATTGAAATTGGGATTTTGAATCTTATTGCGAAACATTAAAAAAAAAAAAAATCAACAAATGTTTGTAGATATTTTGAGTTATATGATAAGATGTTAAGGAATATTGCTTTTTGATGTTTAATGTCAATATTAGCATACACATTCTAATACTAAATACTTCAGAATTTGAGTAAGTGTAGCAAAATACGCAGGTAACAGAAATAGTGGAGCGTTTCCCATAGCTGTGTAATAAAATGTTACAAGCGGCATGCATTGTGTTCGAATTATACTTTACCCACAATCTTGTTCAAAAATAGATCCCTGTAACAGTTAAAATTCAATTCAATAAACTTAAATTAAAATGTTTGAATAGTGGCTTGTATACTAACCCAAACAGAATTGATATCTGGAAGGAATGCTCAATACTAAAATATTGGAAAAAGATTTGCACTGAATTGATAAGAATTTTTAGGAAGGAGGGAAACCAGACCACCTTCAGGGGCTTACATTTAACAAAAACTGAGACTGTGTTCTAGCTGGTAAGGTTTTGTTCTTACAATTAGTTTCTTTTGATTCACCAGAACAAGTAGTTTCAGTATCTCCAAATTCTGGGTCAATGTCCACAGTACATTGGGTCGGAGATCTTCTATGTGTTCCCATTCGAGTTCGTTTGGACCTTTTAAGTTGAGGCGGTTCACCATGCTCTCGTTAACTGTCCGAATGCAAGGAAGGTAGTCGATACTCCCAATCCATAACCATACTTCGGGCTTTATTTTTGTTGTACTTCGAACTAATTCTTTCATGCTTTCTTTCATTGTCTCTACGAAGATCTCGTAATTGTTGTTCAGTGGTCTGGATTTGACTGCGCAAGTCTCTAATAGTTTTCTCCTTCTCTTGCCTGTCCCTAGATACTTCTTCGCCAGCTTCTTCGGCTGCCCTTGCGGCCTCTCGGATAGCGGCGTCGTATTCTAGATTCTGTTTATTTTGCCACTTGCTTTCCTTTTCTAGTTGCCTCATCTCATCCTTCATGTCTTATTGCTTTTTCTCTTCTTCCAGTCGCATTTGGTCGACTATGTCGTTAAGTTCCTTTTGAGCGTCGTCCCTAGCTTTATCAGCGGCTGCCAAGGCGGCTGCCAAGGCGGCGTCGTTGGCTGCGTCTAAGAGTTCTTTGAGATTTTCTATTTCTCTCTTAAGATTCGCATTTTCCTCGCTGGATTTAGATTCGTCGAGTAATTGTTGTAGGCGTTTCTTTTCTGCGACTAATCTGGTGTTATCATCGTTCACAGAGGCAGCATACAGCGAGAGTTCGTTCTGGTCCTTCAGCAACTCATTTCTTTTTATATCATATTCTTTCATGGTGGTGATCAATGTTCTGGCTTGTTGTCTAAGTCGATCATTGTCGTTCTGAGTTTGTTGCGGAGTTGCAGAGTTCTCCCATGCTGTTCTCAATTCCTGAACACATTGATGCATCGGTATCCCGCGGGTGCCTCGGACTTCTCCCAGTAGTTCGTACGCTTGTTTCATGGGTTTAAGCGCTCGGAGTAATTTGCTCCATCCTGCATTCTCGGCTGTGGTTCCAACTGCTAAATCGATGTTCCATCCGAAAATTAATATAGCCTCGTGGAGGTTTTCAACCAGTTTCCGTTTTTGATGGTGGGTCATTCGTAATCTTCCCAGCGTGGCTATTGCATCTTCGACTTGTTGAAAATACAACCTCAGCGCGTAGTCTTCTTCTGTTCTGCTGGTTGATGGATTTCGTTTTTCTCGGCTTTTCAGAACGGAATTTAATATTTCTGTTTGTTGTTTCACTATCTTCTCAAATTCCTTTTCCTTCTTCCGGTCTTGATTGTTCGTCCAGTACGTGCTCCATGTGTCGTGTTTATCATAAAGTGCTGGCCTTTCTTCGTCCCAGGTGAATTCCGATGACACATCTGCCTCGTTACCGTCGGTTTCCCCAGGATCGATCATTGTCATTTCTCCCTGGTTATGAGATGGCTTGGGAGGTTGATGGTCCAGATAGTTGCATCCACAATTCCCCATCCTATGCAACATGTATTGCAGTCTAGGATGATAGGTTTCCGTTATCATGGCTTCGCATGCAAACAATCCTCCTTCGTCTTGTTCGTATTGGTTAATGACCTTCTGTTTCGCACAAGCGCATCCCACGTTCTCGTGTCGTCGATGACTGGCTGCAATTTTTCGTTCTTCCATTGTTATCGAAGTTGATGTCATGCCAGCGTCAACAATGTCTTGTGCTTGCATCACTTGGCACAAGAAGGGTATTTGAAGTGAATTCAATTCGCTAACTCCAGGGGGATTGCTCCAGACAATCCGATTGTTGATACGTCTCTCCGGCTGGGGAAGAAGATCACTCATTGTTACTGGAGGCCATCCTAATACTCTTATCCAAATTAATTTCTCTCCAAGGTAGCATTCTTTCCTGATGTCAGCAGGATCGTTGGCTGGTCCGGTTGTATATCGTCCAGTTGGGATATAGATGTCACCTTGAGGATCCTTTTCCACATGTATGTCTATTATTGTGTCATATCTTACCAAGGGTGGCAGATCTGTGTCGCCCCATGGTCTGCAAGTATTTCTTGCTGGAAAATAAGATGAATCGAGAGTTCTGGGGAAGTCTTCGGTTTCTTCAGTGTTGTCTTCTCCAGGTTCCGGAAAATTCAATTCTTCTTCTCCACCATTGTCGACAGATACATGCGTTGTTCTTGGTGCCATGTTGCTGGTTCCCAGCAGTTCTCTCCCATATTCAGGATAAGAATTTATCATTATTCCATTTCCTTGGTTCTCACTTGCTCTTTCTCCAGGATGGCGTTCCCCTGGTACAATTCCATTAGTGTCTGGGGAATTTTCAGAAGGGTTTTCTGTATTTCTCTCCAGATCACTTCTAGGTGCTGGTGTTGCAGGTTGATTTATTCCTTGGAGTGGTTTTTCTCCAGGAGGTTGATTTTCTCCAGGGAGTTGATCTTCTCCAGGAGGTTGATCCTCTCCAAGAGGTTGATTTTCTCCAGATCTTCTTTTGGTGTTTTTATCCAGAGGTACATCCTCACGATCTTCTGGAGAATCTTTCTCTCCAGGAACCTGCGAGGGATCCTCTCTGGAATTGGTACCATTCGTTTCATCGTTCTTGTGTTCTAGAGGCACTTCTCCACGATCTTCTGGAGACTTTATCTCTCCAGGAACCTGTGGAGGATCCTCTCTAGAATTGGTGCCATTGGTCGCTTCTTGTATTTCATCGTGGAGTGATTTTTCATTTCCATCGTCTGGGTGATGGTCATTTCCCGATGAATCAGACTCTCCTCCAGACTCGGAAAGTCCCCTGGAGTCATGTTCATTCACAGCGCTTTTTTCTCGAGCCTCTAGGTTAATACCTTCCCGTGATTGTTCTTCCTTGCTTACCTCAGGTGCTGGTGAAGGCTGAGGATCCGTATTTTTCTCCTCCAGGGTGCCAACCGCGAATGTTCGTCCAATAGCTTGAAGGATGTCCCGGTGTTTCGCTATTTTCACCATCCTTTTACCCATTCTCTTGTACATGTGCAGTTTCTCGGCGATATTCACCAGGTCTTTCAAAGTGCGGGCGAGCTCTTTAGTGTCGATCAGCATTCTCATTTCGTTTAAGGTTATGGGGTTGGTCTGATTATTTTCCTTAAAATCCTTAGCTGCCATAGCCATCAATGCTCCTTGGGTTTCAAGAAGAAAAACCTTTTGTTGTTTGGTAATTTGGGGATGTTTAAGGTAGTCTTTAGCCATTTTATTCTATTCAGCGATCGACAAGAATACTGCATCCCATTTCTTTGATACATCATGTCCGAAAGATTTGCAGACCTTATGCAATTTTGTTTTCTGCTGACTTCTCATTTCGGGAGAAGGGGTTTCATAGGTTTCTATGTCGCTTCCGTAATGAACACTATATTCGTCATCGTTTCGATATGGAGCGTTCAGTGCTGCTGATAGCGGGAAAGCCAGTTCCCGGCCCCTTTCTTCCATACTCTTAGGTGGTGGTCTCCGAAGGAGGCGAGGAGGGCCTGGGTCATGGTCGATCCAAGGCAGACTTTTGAAATCACGTGATCCAGAGCTGTGTCCATTAATGGTGTAAGTTCTGTGCGCCCTCTGCACCCCTCCCTCTGTGAATATAAATAATAAGATCTTATAGTATATATATGACGTCACCCTGCACCCTTCTGTTCCCCTCTTTATAATAGTTTCGTTTTATTCTATTTATAGCACACCCTAATTATCTTTATAAAGTATATAAATAAAAGGGAGTAGGGAGTTCGTTAGTCATATATTTCGTCGCACTATGCACGTTGCTTATATTTTTATACTGTTACATTGTTCAAAATTGGTGTGGATCTTCAGCGTGCTCAGCATTACAACAAGAGTGTTATCGTCACAACTTATGGGCTTGTAATTTCTATGATATTTGTGGGTGTTAAATGTCAAATCCTATTCCACTTGGTGCAATTCGTGTTGGCACTGAAGCGTATTTGAGCAAGATCAAGAGTTTTCACACCTGGTATGGTAATCAAGAACCTCCTGGGCCTGTACCTGTACCTACTGGGAACCCTTTTATTCCTGTTTATTGGGCTCCACCTCAACAGTCAACTGCTGATTGGAAATTAGAATTATCGCAGAAGGCGCAGAAGCGTTAGGAGGCAATCCATCGAGAATTTCCTCACATTCCTCCTTTACCATACACAGCTTACACGCCTCATAAAGAACCATCGCATACATTTCTGGTACCCGACGCCGTTCTTGGAGACGCTGCGCCTTACTTGAAATACTTGGAGACTGCCATCAGTACTCTTGGTTTTTCTGGGCCTGGGTTCTTCAATTCTTACGCGAAAGGTGCATATCGTGTTGGTAAAGTTCTTCGTTTTATTTCTAAGAAAAGTGGTATATCACGTAACTTAAAAACATATTTTGAGAAGAAAAGTGGATATACAAAGTTGAAGCAAAAGATCCCCAAGAAGCGCTTAATTGCTCTTAAAAAAGACATTGTTAAAGTACGTGGTTATATTGACAAACACGGAGGTATTAACAAATTCTTTGAGTCTCACAAAGCAACCGGCACTCTTCCAACACCCGGGCGTGATGCTTTAATGTGGAAAATATATCATCACACTGGTGGGCGTTGGTCATATACAAGTGAGCCTTTAAAGAAGTTAGCATCTGGTGACATCAAAAGTGCATGGGAAGATTTAGTATCTCAGTACTCTGATTCTATAAATGGACTTCCAGATACATTACAGCATCAGAGCGGACGAACCAATGCCCCTGGACAGCAGCCCGTCGGAGACGAGCAGTCCGTTCCGCTACTTCCCTCCACCAGTCCCTCGAAGCCCTCCTCTGGCCCAGGACAATTATGGTTACCTGAATCATATCTTTTCACAGATAGAGACAGACGAGCCCCACCTGGAAGATTTAATCGCTGATATGCTTCATGAAGATCACGTGGCCTATGACATTGTAGAGGCGGAGGATGAAGAGGACATAGAATTAATAGAAAACTTAATTGACAATGATGATTATGACTCAGACACTCTTAGTATAAATATGGAGGACTACGCGTTTGATCCATTCGAAGAGTTGAAAGTCCCCCTCCTTCGCTGGGAACAGCAGATCGACTAATGTCCTTGTATCCGACATTGGCGTATTCTGGTAACGGCTCCTGCGAATTATAAATGTTATTAATGTCTGCTTGAAAAACCCAATCGTCGTTGATACGTACATCTACATGCAATTCGAACCCATGTTTAAAAGTATGGCTGCTGGTGATATAGTTCAGCCCACCACGATTCGTTTCAAAATAGATTTCGAGTTCACGATCATTGTTAAAGACAGGGACCCCCCAGAGCAGCAAGAGCATCTCACAGACAATAAGAAACTGACGTTCTTACCATCGCAAATCAGTCTTTCTCGTGACGCAATACACCCGAAAGTAACCCTTCGAAACTTTCTCAACAAAGACGGTCATACAGAGGAAGTGGCAGTTGACGGCACATCAATCAAATGGTTTCGACCTGCTCCATCGGCTATGTATGTTAGGGACTTAACAAGGAAAGAAGTAGACTCTTTGTATAGTAAATGAGAATATATTTAAAACCTGTCAAAATCAATCTCTTCATTACATTCCAATAAATCCACATTCAATACTCTTTGTACAAGTGCTTTCCCACAATTACGGGACAAATAAGAAATTTCAATAGGCTTAAATAGTGCCTTCAAATCCGTGCAAAAATTTAAAATACAACATCTGTTTGTCATAGCCTCAGCTTCTATGTGACCAACAAAAGCGAATAGGGTGTCTCTGCTACCTGCATTACAACTGATACAGACAGGTCTCGGAGCTAGCCGCTGGGCTTGCTTATATTTAATATCAGTTTGCATACACTTCGAACCTTCCGTCAAGTTCTTCATCGTCTGTAAAATACTTATACTCTCAAACAAAAATTCGTCACATCTATAAAAAAGAGTGTCGTAACAACTGGCAAACATAAAAGTGCTGACATTAGTACTCATGGGTCACTGAAAGATTCCTACCCAACTGTCGGGTATCCGACTCAATAGCAAATCAAGAAACAAAGTTTTTCCTGTATTAGAAGGACCGAACAAAATCAAACCCTTCTTCTTATGGTCAATATTTAAATACCATCTCTTAAGACTTAACAATAAATGTTCTTCAGTTATCTGATTGTTTATAGCAATATGACGCAACCAATAGTCAATCATTTTCAAATCATTCGAGCTGCAACTTCCTTTTGGCATCTCCATGATCATAGTGCTTGCGCTTGAAACACTTTCTAGAAATACTTGGTGCATGACGGTCTTCTTCAGCTGTTCTAGGTCCGTCGGGCGTAACATCGTTTCGAGATGTCGAAGGTCCTTGTTCCGCATTAACTCGTGCTCGTAACCGATGTTGTTGAACACCTTCGATGACCTTAGGATCTGCATAAATCTCCGTTTCATCATTCCATATTGGTTTGTGCGCCCATTGGTGAACTTTGTATCGGTCTCCGTTGCATCCGACTTCTGATCTTTCTTCATAATCCCATTGTTCAAATATTTGGAGAGAATCTCCGTTATCGCTCTGGTCCTCTCGGAAACGGTTGCATACGTACCCAATTTGGTTCCTAAAATGGGCCGCATCAGTCGCTCTCCTAAGCTTGATGTAGCAGTCGCACTTAGGGCACTTTGTTCTGTTCCCAGACTTGTTTCGTTGCTATTAGCGTTCGTAGCACAACTCTCCGACTTTCTTGAAGAAGGCTCGTCGTATTTGGGCAAGCGCGTTACGTATGGGGTCACCTCCTTTCCAGAAGCATTTAACCAAGATAACAGCGTGGTCGTGGGCTTTTTCAGTACTGGCGACTTTGCAGTCTTTGTTGGTGTGATGGGTTGCTACAATAGGAACAGCATTCTCTTCTTTTAACCATTCAACAGAGGTATAAAAATGATGTAGAGGCTGATGCCAAATAGCATGTAGAGCAATTGTACGTTCGCCCACCTTTTGTCCAGGCTCCCAAGTTGGTGCGTATTCCAATTCATTTCCGATGTCCAAAATAACATTTTCAGCATTGAAATCCGTATTAACAATGTCCAAGGCAATAGACTTTGGATCTGCGCGGGATTCCTCAATGTCTTGCTGTATCTGTGCCCATATCTCTTGATTCTCATCATCTTTATGTTGCTCCAAGGCTGTCTCCAAGCTGGCAAGATTTTTAAAGTGTAGTTCTTCATGTACATGATCCAAAACAAAGCGATCGGTCTCGTTCTCTGCCCAATGGTCATTCAGTTCATCCAAACAATTATGTATGTCCTTTGTAGGAACAGTGTATGGCTTTCTTGTAATAAAGTCATGGGCTGCTACTGTATTTGTAACTTCATCTTCACTTGACGGATAATCAACTATTGTATGGTCTTCCATGACTGCAAATGATGTACTCCCTTTTCTGCACCCTTTATATACACTTTCTGTAGGAGAATGGACACTAATTGACCAATTAATATTAACCAATAAAACGAATCTATTATAAGTAGGGGGTAGGGTAGGGTGTACTCTAAATAACAAGACGGGGGGCTGCTTCAACTATAAGATATCTTATTATTCCTGTGTGCTGACCAGTCGAAATGTTGATCGAACGATATGCAAAGCATCTTGCTATCCTGTACTCTCAAGACAGGTTCCATTGCAATCGATTTTAAGCAATGAGGGGTTGTTAAAATACTAGAAGTGGCTGAGTTGCTTAGTTGAAAACAGCATTGATTTTGTTTAATTTGCGTTGAAAGTAAGGTCATTGTCACTGGACCACTTGAGTACTGTTGTTCTGTAATTTCTTGGTGGAAGCGTTAATATCTTTTAAACTAGAAGTGACATAGTAGTGACATTGGTATCGTCAGTGTACTGAACACTACTACATGTAGTGATAAGTCAGAAATGTAGATATTAAGTCTGAAGTTCTCCCAATCTTCAGACGATTACTTCTTTGAGCAGGAGCTGCGTCAAACCACAAGTAAACCAATAGATCAACAAACTCGACTTCAGTAGAGATCTTACCTACCGGACCGGAGTTTGTAGTTTTGTATTAGATTTCTTCGTTTTTTAGTTTTTTGTTCGTTTTTTGTTTTTTGTCATCGATTTGGAAATCATGGCCGGTTTTTTAGGGTGATCCGCCAACACCGCATCATGTTCTTTTCCTTTCCGTAATTTTTTGGCCGGTTTTTTTAGGGTGATCCGCCAACACCACACTTCATCGGGTTGTTTTCCATTTTCGTTAATCGTGGTCGATTTTTTAGGGTGATCCGCCAGCACCACACTTTGTCATGTTCTCTTTCGATTTTCCGTAATTCCGTTTCCATTTTCGTTAATCGTGGCCGGTTTTGTTAGGGTGATCCGTCAACACCACACTTTGTCGTGTTCTCTTTCGATTTTCCGTAATCGTGGCCGTTTTTCTTAGGGTGATCCGCCAACACCGCTAGAGTTCCTTTTCCGTGTCAGGGGTGGTGGGTTTTTACAGTGACCCCCAACACTATCCATCAATCTTCATCTGGAAACAAAGGAAAAGGGCACGGTTTTAAATCTTGGAGATCCGGCAACTCCGCTAGTTACAAGGGCACGGTTTTAAATCTTGGAGGTCCGGCAACTCCGTTTTGTTTCCAGAATTCCTTAGCAGAACAAAAAATAGATGTTGCAAGTCGTCGTTTTTGTCAAGCCTAATATTTGATCTTTGTTTCAATATACAGGTAATGTAGGTATCAAAGTATGTGTTAAAGATTTTGTTTTTATTGTTCCTGAGAAGAATTGTTTCTTTGAGAGTATCATCTGCATTTCCAGGCATAAATTGATGTAAGATGTTAAAGAAAGGTTTGTTTTTTGGGCATTGGATTAGGAGATGCAGTGTGCTCTCAGTATTCACTTGACATCTTATGCACACCGGAGATTTCTCCAATTTCCACAGGAAAAGTTTTTCCAAGGTTGGGAAGTGATTATTTAGTAATCTCCAGCGTGCATTAAAGCAACGACTCGCTGTATGGTGTATGTCCTTAAATATGGTTTTCCAATTTAGAGACCTGCCAAGGAGTTTCTCGATGTCATTTTGTAATGTGGTTTTGTCTATTTCATCCTCTGTCATGATCAAAAAGGCTTTTTTTGATGTTACTTTATGTAACTCGATGTTTTTATTTTTTTTGTCATAGACTAGAGGAGAGTGGTTTTCGTAGGTGAGATCGGTTTATTGATTTTTTCTTTCCATAAACGACGAAGACATTTTTGTCTTTTTTTTCTGTTAATAAAAGAAATAGTTTATCAGATATCAGACCAACAGTGGCGACTTTGGTTATCTCTGAAATAGAAGATACGTTTTTATTAAATGAAAAGAGGGTAAGAAAGACATATCTTCCCAGACATTTGTTGTCTATTAGATTAAGCACACTGTTGGCCGTGACATGCGAGTCCGAAAGAGATTTATTTTGTTTAAAGAGTCTCGCGATCCAGGATATTCTGAAAGAGTTAATCATTTTGTTTATGTCTAGTATTCCTAGGCCACCCTGGTCAACCGCACGAAGTGTAGAGAACTGGGAAACCATTTTAGTGCCCCCAAGAAGAAAGCCAAAGATGTCTTTTGTATTAGTTATCATGTTCGGCAGAGGATGCACAAGTTTGTGCAACATACCAGATTTGTGAAAGAAGAATGTGATTGATGATCAATTTTTTTCCTCTTAGGGACAGGTTTTTTTTTAATAAGAAAAGACAGCTTTCCTTATTTATTTTTTTTTTTTTTGAATTTTTCCCAATTTTCCTCTATACAGGTGCCTTTGTTGTTGAAGAGGATGCCCAGGAGTCGGACCGGGAGACCCTCTTTCCTAATAACTAATATGGTGGTTTTCTCACTGTTTACTCCACCACCGGAAGATGCACAGAATTTTTCCATTACTTTTTTGGTGTGGAGAACTGATTTATCTCCACTGGTGATAAAATTGGTGTCATCTGCATATTGTGACATTTTTATTTCTTTACCTACAATGTAATAGCCTGAAATGTATTTATTGTTGAGAGTTTCATAGGCTATTAGGATGGAGTAAACAGTGTAGAGAGGCATTGACAAGGGGCATCCCTGTCAGACACCCCTTGTCACCGGAAAATTATCTGAGAGGAAACCGTTGATCTTGACTTTGGAAGAAATGTTTGTGTATAGTAGGGAAATGTAGTGTATGTTGTGGTAGACCTATTTTTTCAGGGTTTTGAAAAGAAGACCCCAGTCTACAGAGTCAAAGGCCTTTATAATGTCATAGCAGATGATAGTGAGATTTTTATTTTCTTTATTTACTAGGGAGATCAAATCCCTTAGAAGAGATTATTCTCTAGAATTGATCGTCCCGGCACACTGGCTGTCTAAGAGGTAGGGACAATTTCACCCAACACTCCTAGAAAGATTTTGTAGTCATTGTTTAACAGAGATAGGTCGCCAGTTGTTGAAGTTATCAGTATCACCTTTTTTGTGAATACATGATATAATGGCTTCCTTTTTGTGTGGGTGTTAGAGTCCCTTCCTCCAGACAGTGTTTAAAAACATTTATTGATATTCCATCTGTGCCTGGAAATTTGTTGTTTGTCATTTGTTTAAGAGCTGTTGTTAATTCTCTACTTCTAATTTAGACACTGCCTGTGTACTTATTTCTTAGTTCATTTTTTTAGTTTTTTTAGTTCTTTTTTAGCACTTAGTTCATCTCCTCTTGATATTGGGTGTTTGTCTCCGCAGACTGAAATAGATTTTTGTAAAATAATGTAAAAACATTAATTATGACTTTAGTATTGGTCCTCTTTTCTCCATTTATGTCTTTAATGGATGTCAAGACCATAGACCTGTAATATAAAATAATGTCCCACTATAAAATAATGTCCCACCGTTGTTCTGACACATGGCTTTTATCGCAATATCCACAAAAATCGTAATGCAAAGAGTACCAAATTCACGATCAAAACTATTTTGACGGACAAAAACCATGCGAAATGTAATGTATTCCTTTCCGTT
The DNA here is from genome assembly GCA_039566895.2 of Turritopsis rubra. Lineage (NCBI taxonomy): Eukaryota > Metazoa > Cnidaria > Hydrozoa > Anthoathecata > Oceaniidae > Turritopsis > Turritopsis rubra. Next base: position 15,415,626 of record CM077620.1, read on the forward strand.
CTAGAGTAAATACGTTTTGACTTAATGGACGCTTATGTGCTTAAATAAGTTCCAGAACACCCTAATTATTCCCACCATCGTCAGTGCGTGTCTCTGCGACACTCTCCTGTGCCTATATCGATCGTTGTTTGTTTGTGGACATTTCCAGTATTTCATTATTGGCGTTTTTTAACATTTCAACGATAGCAATTATAGTTAGGTTTTAAAATCGAACTGCTAAGAACGTATAGGATCATGGGTGTAAGTATAACTTTTTGCAATAACCTAGCTTCAGTATTATTTCATTAATATTGGTAATGTTTATAGCTAGCTATTTATTCCTGACCCAAGTTGATTACCTGGTTTTGTGAAGCGGGCCTCCGTCAATCAGCTTCTGTTAAGCCTACGTTTAACCTCCATTAAAATTTCATTCTTAGACCCTATCAAGGAGCAAGAATAGCGATTTATAATGATTCTAGCTAACAGCTTTATTTATGATGATGGTGGAACCTCAAGGTCCGTTTAAAAGGCATGAAGAAGAAGTCTCTAAGGAACCTTTAAAAAGTTAATTTGTGACTTAAGGACAGAATTTTATCAATTATTACATTGTTCATCATACTGCAATAAATTTGTGGACTATGTTGATGAATTGTCCTTCAAATCAATGTAATAATAATGTTTTCCTCATTCGACTTCATTCATAATGTTAAATTTAGTCTCTGCAAGGAAATTCTCCTCTAATATCCAATCTGTCATGCTGTTAATTAAAAAAGCCCTGGTGTTTTTGACATTTAATTGAAGAAAGATACAGTTCCGATTCATAAACGTTCTAGGGACAAGTAAACCAAACATATCTCCCTGCTATGTTTTGGATTGATAGAATGTTATTTATCTGTTAACAGAGTTTAAATGTAGGCTTACAGACTGACAAAACTCATTGGCCGTCAGAACAACATTCAGACAATGCATCAGAGTGAATCCTTTTTATTAACATCAAAATGTTTTCTTCACTTTTATTTGGGAATAAGGAAATGCAAATGAAATAATGGTTTTCAATACAATACTTCTTGGCAAGAACAGGTAACTAATTTATCATGATCATTAATTTTTGGGAATTTTATTCCTTTTCGCAAAAATAAATGTTCCCAAATTTTTTCGTTTAGACCGATAAAAACTTGAAATATCTTCAAAAATTATCAGGAAAATGCGAAAAATACAGTTCAGGCCATACTTCATTTTATTTATTGCATACGTTACATACAGATTTAATCTAGTTCAATTACATTTTCAACGTTTTTCTTCTCTTGCCTCTGACTGTTCTTTCTGCTGTGATCATTCCTTCTTCCCCCGATAATGATCCCTTATCTATTTTAGCATCAAATTCTTCTTTTTCAAATTTTCCATTTTTGATAAATTGCGAAAATAAATGTCCACAAAATTTCAACTATTACCCAAGTCATGAAAATAACTGTTTGCGAAATTTCAATAATTAATCCGTTCATTAAAATAATGTTCACTAAATCCAATTTTTCTTCACTTCCGGGAATTAATGTTCATGAAACTTCATCATTAAAAGTAATGTATCATTTCAATCACTGTATGATTGATAGTATTGAGGGAGGGGCATTATTTTATAGTGGGCCTTTTATACATTATACAGAGTCTATAAAATATGATCCCGGAGAGTTAATGGACAATACAGTTATCAGCTTTGAATTATTTTAATGAATTTCTACTTTGACCGTCACTGTTGAATGTTTTAAGTTAGATTTGCTGACTCTCACCATTGACTTGTGTGATTTCGGACATGCGGGACATTATTATATAGTGGGACCCTATTTTATACTGACTTCCAAAATCAGTTAACTATTGATTAGCCTATGTCAAAATTTTGAACTCACATATTTGACTTCAATTCATCTTGTTGCATGGATTTAGATGATATCTGGCCATTTGAATCAGTGGTTCATTGATAGGCCCATGATTGGGAGTGGGACATTATTTTATGCACAGCCTATAAAATAAGGTCCCACCCCTGTTAACTGACAAAAAAGGAATTTGCCTTGGATTATTTTAATCAATTTCTACTTGAACCATCAGTGCAGACTGTTTTAGGTTAGATTTGCTGACATTGACCATTGGCATGTGTGAATTTGGACATGCGGGACATTATTTTATAGTGGGACCTTGTTTTATACTGACTTCCAAAATCAGCTGATCATTGATTTGACCTATGTGAAAGTTTTTTGAACTGTTATATTTGACTTCATTTTATCTTGTTCCATGCATTTTGATGATATTTGGTCATTTGATTTGATACACAGCCTATAAAATTTTTATTTATTTATTTATTTCGCCAATATAACATACAGATCTCAATTATAATCGCATATAACGGCTGGAGCAAGCAGAAGGCAGAAGTGCCTTATCATCAAGCCCCGTGTAATAACAACTAGTTTACTTTTTCAATATACTAATAATATACAAAAACATAAAAACAAAATACCTATCTGGGCAGAAATATTTACAAACAAGAGGAAATATGTACAGTGTGAAATGAAAATGAAAAAACAAATATAAAAATAAAAATGAGAAACAAACGAAAGATACCAACATAACTAGCAAGGAAAAAGGGTGTGCTAGACGCTGTTAAAATATTACAGCCTAAAAAAACTGAGAAAAATCAATGTCACTGTTAAGCAACTTTATTTTTACAGATCTCTTGAAATAGTTAATAGACCTAGTGTTCTTTTCTGCATTTTGCAAAATATTGTTCCATAGGGCTGGGCCACGATGGACGATGGAGAAGGTTGCTACTTTAAGGCGTTTTTGAGGGATTTTATAGTTATTTCTTGAATATCTAGTATTATATTTATTTTGGACAGTGGAAAATTGGTTACGGAAAGTTATTGGGGTAAGCTCAAGTTTACTTTTAAACATGAAGGTTAATACTTGGTATATGTTTAATTTGTAGATACTAAGAATCCCAAGTTTAATGAATAAAGGTTCGGAGTGTGTAAATCGATCTACACCGAAAATAATCCTGCAAGCGTGTTTTTGTTTGCAGTAAAGTTTCTTAAGCTTTGTTTGGTTAGTACTTGCCCATACTATGTTGCAATATGTTAGGTAACTATGTATAAATGAGAAATATAATAGTTTCAAGGATTTTAAGTTGACATATGGTTTTGCTATGCGAAGTATTCCAATGTTTTTAGATATCTTATCTTGGATAACATTTATATGATTCTTCCATGTCAAATTTTCATCAAGAAGAACTCCTAGGAACTTGATGAATTTTTCCCTTTTTATCTCATTATTGTTAATTAAGAGTTTCGGTAATTTCAATGGCAAATCATCCACACTCGAAGGCTTACAAAACAAAATATATTTAGTTTTATTTATATTTAGAGAAAGTTTATTACTTCTAAACCATTCTTCAATATATTTAAGCTCTTTGTTCACGATATCAAAGAGTGATTTTATATTTTTATGAGAATAAAATAGGTTGGTGTCATCAGCGAAAAGAATGAAGTTTAAAATATTAGATGCTCTGTAGAGATCATTTACATATAATAAAAAGAGCAAGGGGCCAAGAATGGATCCTTGGGGTACACCACACGTTATAAGTTTAAGAGATGTTCTTTTTGTTCCATACGAAACACATTGTTTTCGATTAGTGAGGTAGTCTTTAAACCACAAGAAGTTATTATTGCGTACACCATAGTGTTTTAGTTTTGATAGAAGAATTTTATGATCTACTGTGTCAAATGCCTTGGAGAGATCGATAAAGAATCCTAGTGTGTATAGATTATTATCAAAAGCATCACTGAGATCGTTCACTAGGTTTAATATTGCATGGTCGGTAGAATGCCCTTTCTGAAACCCAAATTGCTTCTGGTACAACATGCTGTTGTCGATAAGATATTTATAGAGCCTATTGTACATTATGCGCTCCAGGATTTTTGAAAAGCAAGGAAGTATGGATATCGGTCTATAATTCGAGATATTAGACTGTTCTCCTGCTTTGAAGCTTGGAATGATTTTTGCAATCTTCATACTATTTGGAAATTTCCCTGTATCGAGGGAAAGTCGAAAAATATGCAATAGGGGGATTTTGATGATATCAAAGGTGTGTTGAATAACATTTACGCTGATGTCATCAATTCCTGGACTTTTATCGGATTTAAGACTTTTAAAAGCGTCAAGTAGTTCAGTTTCTGTCAAGTTGGACTCTTGCATGATGTTCTCGAACTTATCGAGGAAGAACATCGGTGACTTATTGCAAGTAGGGATTTTTTCAGCTAGATCAACTCCTACTCTTGCATAAAAATCATTAAAAGCACTTGCAATTTCCGTTTTATTATAAACAAGTTTTTTATTAGTTTCAATAAAGTTTGGTAGGCTACTTTTCGAAGTTTTTGTTTTTCCTAAAATTTCCTTGATAACGCCCCACGTTCTTTTGGTATTCGCACTATTTTGGATCAATAATTTTGAGTAGTATTCTTTTTTAGAATTTTGTTTAATTTTATCAAATAGATTTTTGTAAGCTTTATATTTACTTTCATTTTTGTATGTTTTGCTCTTTAGAAATTTTTCGTACAGTCTTTGTTTTCTTTTCGATGATTTAAGGAGACCTGGCGTCATCCATGGGCTGAGGAGACTTTTTGGCATTAGGTTAAACTCTTTTACTGGAAACGCTTTGTCATACTGTATAGAAAACAGCTTCAAAAACAAGTCATATGCGCAATCAACATCACTGGATTCCTGAATTAGTTCCCAGTTCATCTCAAGGAGAAGATCACGAAAATAGGATATTGATCTTTTATTGATAAAGCGTTTTGAAATAGTTGTGGTTGTGTTAGATGTGTCTTTAATAATGTCCTTGATTACCAAAAAGGTTGGAAAATGATCGGTCACATCAGTCTGTATTACACCAGAAAATAAACCGTTTTGATTATAATAATTATTTGTGAAAATATTATCAATCAAAGTTGATGTGTTCCTAGTAACTCTTGTTGGTTTATTTATTGTCGGAATTATGTTATACTGAAGGATCAAGTTCACAAAATCTTTAACTTTCTTATTTGCATAATCTAACAAATTTACGTTTAGGTCACCAGAAATGAAAATATGCTTGTTTGAGCGACTTACATCAGAAATATGAGATTTTAAGTGATCTTTGAAGAGTTTAAAGTTACCAGCAGGTTGTCTATACATGGTAGTAATGATAGTATTTTTACCGCCATCATTTATGATTTCGACACTTAGAGACTCACAATCAGAATTGTTAATTGTTAAATCCTTGCGCACCTTATAAGAAATGGAGTTATGAATAAATACACACAGACCTCCCCCAGCTTGGTTCTCACCTGTACGTGCTTGGTGAACTACTGAGTAGTTAGGTATTTGAAAATTAGAGTTACCCTGTAAATCGTCCCCTTTACACCAGGTTTCCGTAAGTGAAATAATTGTAAATTCATAATTGATATTACCCAGCATTGATTTAAAGTTGTCAAAATTCTTGTGCATGCTTCGGATGTTTATGTTTAGTATTGAAAAATTCTGAGAATCAAAATTTGTTAAATAGTTTGAGAGAACAGCAAGAGAAAAGCTCCTAGTTTCGAGATTTTGCCGACTAAAAAAGTTTATATCTGGGTCAGAATCATCATTTAGAGTGATGTGACCAAGTTGGCCAGAGATTAAGAAGGTTGAATCATCCATTTTGAAAACAAATCAATCCTGGATAATTATTAATTATGGCTCGCTCCTAGTTTATCTTAACTATTTTGTCATATTTAAGACGAAATCGTTCACCTCTTTCCCTTCTGTCTTTAACATCATTCCATAATTTTCTTCTGATCTCTACCGTCTCTTTTGAAAAGTCTTCGTAAATGCTAATGTTTGTTCCCTTCAACTTATGACCTCTTTGAAGGATTCGTTCCTTATCTTTGTAGTTTAAAAGTTTTAGGACAATCGTGCGCGGACCTCTTTCAACGTTTCTCTTTCCTGTCCTGTGCGCTCTTTCTATCTGTACATTTTGGACACCCAATTTATTCGCAAACATTTTCAACACTTTATTTTCGCAATCTTGCCAGGTTTCTTCTTCGCTTTCTTTGATGCCGTCAACTCTCAAATTGTTCCTTCTGTACCGGTCTTTTACTTCATCTGAATCTTTCTGCATCTGCATCTTTCTGCATCAAACTTTTCATATATGGTTTTAATTTTTTTGTTCGAATCCTCTTCCTGAAAGTTAATTGTACCTTTCATATCATCCACATCTTTTTCCACTTTCTCTATTCTTTTCACTGTATCAGTCAATGCTTTTTCCAAGTTTGTAAGTCGATTGTTTAAAATCGTAAAGTTAGCACTGATTATTGTCGTAAGATTTTCTTCATGTGTCTTCAATAATTCTTTCATCATTTTTTGTACATTTTCCATTGTGAATTCCATGATTTTCTATAAGTAATAAAAAAATTAGTAACGTAATATTGTAGTAAACCCTGTTAACCCACCCCTGTTAACTGACAAAAAAAGGAATTTGCCTTCGATTATTTTAATCAATTTCTACTTGGACCATCAGTGCAGACTGTTTTAGGTTAGATTTCCTGACATTCACCATTAGTATGTGTAAATTTCGACATGCGTGACATTATTTTATAGTGGGACCTTGTTTTATACTGACTTCCAAAATCAGCTTAGCTGTGATTTGGCCTATCTGAAAGGTTTGAACTCACATATTTGACTTCACTTCATCTTGTTGCATGCATTTTTTGGTCATTTGATTCAGTGGTTCATTGATAGGCCTATGATTGTGGTGGGACATTATTTTATAGTGGGACATTATTTTATACACAGCCTATAAAATAAGGTCCCACCCCTGTTAACTGACAAAAAAGGAATTTTCCTTGGATTATTTTAATCAATTTCTACTTGGACCATCAGTGCAGACTGTTTTAGGTTAGATTTGCTGACATTGACCATTGGCATGTGTGAATTTGGACATGCGGAACATTATTTTATAGTGGGACCTTATTTTATACTGACTTCCAAAATCAGCTTAGCCGTGATTTGGCCTATCTGAAAGGTTTGAACTCACATATTTGACTTCACTTCATCTTGTTGCATGCATTTAGATGATATTTGGGCATTTGAATCAGTGGTTCAGTGATAGGCCCAAGAATGTGGGGTGGGACATTATTTTATAGTGGGACATTATTTTATACACAGCCTATAAAATAAGGTCCCACCCCTGTTAACTGACAAAAAAGGAAGTTGCCTTGGATTATTTTAATCAATTTCTGCTTGGACCATCAGTGCAGACTGTTTTAGGTTAGATTTGCTGACATTCACCATTAGTATGTGTGAATTTAGACATGCGAGACATTATTTTATAGTGGGACCTTGTTTTATACTGACTTCCAAAATCAGCTGATCATTGATTTGACCTATGTGAAAATTTTGAACTCTTATATTTGACTTCATTTTATCTTGTTCCATGCATTTTGATGATATTTGGGCATTTGAATCAGTGGTTCATTGATAGGCCCAAGAATTTGGGGTGGGACGTTATTTTATAGTGAGACATTATTTTATACACAGCCTATAAAATATGGTCCCACCCCTGTTAACTGACAAAAAAGGAATTTGCCTTGGATTATTATAATCAATTTCTACTTGGACCATCAGTGCAGACTGTTTTAGGTTAGATTTGCTGACATTGACCATTGGCATGTGTGAATTTGGACATGCGGGACATTATTTTATAGTGGGACCTTGTTTTATACTGACTTCCAAAATCAGCTGATCATTGATTTGACCTATGTGAAAATTTTGAACTCTTATATTTGACTTCATTTTATCTTGTTCCATGCATTTTGATGATATTTGGTCATTTGATTTGATACACAGCCTATAAAGTAAGGTCCCACCCCTGTTAACTGACAAAAAAAGGAATTTGCCTTGGATTATTATAATCAATTTCTGCTTGGACCATCAGTGCAGACTGTTTTAGGTTAGATTTCCTGACATTCACCATTAGTATGTGTAAATTTGGACATGCGGGACATTATTTTATAGTGGGACCTTATTTTATACTGACTTCCAAAATCAGCTTAGCCGTGATTTGGCCTATCTGAAAGGTTTGAACTCACATATTTGACTTCACTTCATCTTGTTGCATGCATTTAGATGATATTTGGGCATTTGAATCAGTGGTTCATTGATAGGCCCAAGAATTTGGGGTGGGACGTTATTTTATAGTCGGACATTATTTTATACACAGCCTATAAAATATGGTCCCACCCCTGTTAACTGACAAAAAAGGAATTTGCCTTGGATTATTATAATCAATTTCTACTTGGACCATCAGTGCAGACTGTTTTAGGTTAGATTTGCTGACATTGACCATTGGCATGTGTGAATTTGGACATGCGGGACATTATTTTATAGTGGGACCTTGTTTTATACTGACTTCCAAAATCAGCTGATCATTGATTTGACCTATGTGAAAATTTTGAACTCTTATATTTGACTTCATTTTATCTTGTTCCATGCATTTTGATGATATTTGGGCATTTGAATCAGTGGTTCATTGATAGCCCCAAGAATTTGGGGTGGGACGTTATTTTATAGTGAGACATTATTTTATACACAGCCTATAAAATATGGTCCCACCCCTGTTAACTGACAAAAAAGGAATTTGCCTTGGATTATTATAATCAATTTCTACTTGGACCATCAGTGCAGACTGTTTTAGGTTAGATTTGCTGACATTGACCATTGGCATGTGTGAATTTGGACATGCGGGACATTATTTTATAGTGGGACCTTGTTTTATACTGACTTCCAAAATCAGCTGATCATTGATTTGACCTATGTGAAAATTTTGAACTCTTATATTTGACTTCATTTTATCTTGTTCCATGCATTTTGATGATATTTGGTCATTTGATTTGATACACAGCCTATAAAGTAAGGTCCCACCCCTGTTAACTGACAAAAAAAGGAATTTGCCTTGGATTATTATAATCAATTTCTGCTTGGACCATCAGTGCAGACTGTTTTAGGTTAGATTTCCTGACATTCACCATTAGTATGTGTAAATTTGGACATGCGGGACATTATTTTATAGTGGGACCTTATTTTATACTGACTTCCAAAATCAGCTTAGCCGTGATTTGGCCTATCTGAAAGGTTTGAACTCACATATTTGACTTCACTTCATCTTGTTGCATGCATTTAGATGATATTTGGGCATTTGAATCAGTGGTTCAGTGATAGGCCCAAGAATTTATGGTGGGACATTATTTTATAGTGGGACATTATTTTATACACAGCCTATAAAATAAGGTCCCACCCCTGTTAACTGACAAAAAAGGAAGTTGCCTTTGATTATTTTAATCAATTTCTGCTTGGACCATCAGTGGAGACTGTTTTAGGTTATATTTGCTGACATTCACCATTAGTATGTGTGAATTTGGACATGCGGGACATTATTTTATAGTGGGACCTTATTTTATACTGACTTCCAAAATCAGCTTAGCCGTGATTTGGCCTATCTGAAAGGTTTGAACTCACATATTTGACTTCACTTCATCTTGTTGCATGCATTTAGATGATATTTGGTCATTTGATTAGGTGGTTCATTAATAGGCCCATGATTGGGGGTGGGACATTATTTTTTAGTGGGACATTATTTTATACACAGCCTATAAAATAAGGTCCCACCCCTGTTAACTGACAAAAAAGGAATTTGCCTTGGATTATTTTACTCAATTTCTACTTGGACCATCAGTGCAGACTGTTTTATGTTAGATTTGCTGACATTGACCATTGGCATGTGTGAATTTGGACATGCGGGACATTATTTTATAGTGGGACCTTATTTTATACTGACTTCCAAAATCAGCTTAGGCGTGATTTGGCCTATCTGAAAGGTTTGAACTCGCATATTTGACTTCACTTCATCTTGTTGCATGCATTTAGATGATATCTGGCCATTTGAATCAGTGGTTCATTGATAGGCCCATGATTGGGGGTGGGACATTATTTTATAGTGGGACATTACTTTATACACAGCCTATATAATAAGGTCCCACCCCTGTTAACTGACAAAATAGGAATTTTCCTTGGATTATTTTAATCAATTTCTACTTGGACCATCAGTGCAGACTGTTTTAGGTTAGATTTGCTGACATTGACCATTGGCATGTGTGAATTTGGACATGCGGGACATTATTTTATAGTGGGACCTTATTTTATACTGACTTCCAAAATCAGCTGATTATTGATTTGGCCTATGTGAAAATTTTGAACTCACATGTTTGACTTCAATTCATCTTGTTGCATGTATTTAGATGATATTTGGTCATTTGAATCGGTGGTTCATTGATAGGCCCATGATTGGGTTACATAATTACATAAACTTTTTACAAGTAAATTTCAAAGAAAGTAATCTAGAACAAAAAATGTTTATTAACATTTAGTTGATAAGCCAAAGTTTTATAGTTGTACGGTGTGAAAATTAATAACTGAAATAACGGCATAACGACTAGTTGTAGCCTGAAGGGAAGTCAAACGAACTGCATTCGATTAATAACAACTTGGAGTAAGAGACTGTTATTAGATTAAGCTAAGAAATAGACCTTAACATGAATAACGTTATTACATCCATGGCCTCGTTTTCTCCCTATACATTAACTATGCTTGAGTGGTGAAACGATACATCAGGTTAAACTGTTTCACGTTATTCTTTTATTACGCTCAAGTACGGAGTAATTATAATGATTAGAAACGAGGCGACGAAAGGTTCTACTAATGATGAATCAAAAACTACTATGTTCAGACAATTAATAATTAATTAACCAACTGTTAACGGTAAACATCGATTCAGCACCTGGGGCAATTATTCAAAAATTAAGTTCTATATGCTAGCGTGGGGCTTAAGTGCTAAGGAAAACGTTTGTTTAGGTACAATAGAGAATAATTTAGTTCAAGTAGAAAAAGACTGTATTTTTTCACTCGAATAAGGATCCTGTTGGGTTTAGAAAGTCTGCAAATTATAAATTTCAGATATTCATATTTACATTAACATTTCTTAAGCTTCCCAAGTCTTGCTTAGTCAAGGTGAGGTCCTTTTCAACTTCAAAACAAATGTTTTTTATGTCTACTCTTGTAAGACAGTTTCTGCGGACATGGTAATGTGACCATGTCAAGACTTTCTTGCCATCTGGTGCCCGTTCTTCTCTCAAAAATCTCAATACTGGTACTCTGAGGCAAATACCTAAATGGAAAAAGGGATACACTGAAAATGATGCAGCCTTTGATTTTTTTGGTTTTTTATCGGACACAAAATATCCAGTTTCTAATCAGACTAGATGCATTCAAATCACAATTTCTCAAGGTCATCATGATTTTTAATCATAAAAGCACGCTTTTAACTCTCGTTAGCTGTATTTAAAACTGAAAATTTTATTTCATTTTTATTTCATTGATACAGAAAAGGTTCAAAGGAAGGCAATAGACCTTTCCCAAATTTCTGTTTAAACACCGTATTATAGCTGTATTATCAAGTTTCGCCTCATTTCTATGTATTTTATTGTTTTATTGATTACATAACTTTATTACGTAGTAATAGTCACATTTTATTCCGATTTCCCGTCGAAGTAGTTAAAAGCAATTATGATATTAGAAACCAGGCGAAACTTTTTGAATAGATCATAACGCAGCGTTTTAACAGAAATTCGGGAAAGGTGTATAGGATGTTGCACATTTTGCCATTTAAAAATATTATTTGGAGATATGTGTTTTGATTCAAATTACCTGATTCCTGGAAACCACTTTTGCAGCCACCACACACGCGTATCCTCATCGTTATTTTCCTCACCATTCCAAACCCTTTCTTCACTTCGGGTTTCTGAATTACAAATATCAATATTAAAGAAGAATTTATTCGTTTATCATATCTGAATTAAGAAATAGGTCACCTTGATATAAACAAAGGGAGGGTGTTCGAGATTTTACCTTGGCCTATATGAAACGAATCTACGAGCAATTATTAAGACCTCGTTGTTCGATACATCGAAAAAGGTTCCATATGAACAAAAGAAGACTTTATTTAGCAAGCTTGTTTAAGTGGTGTTATAAAAGTGATGGCACATTAAACAAAGTAAGATTACATTACATTTAAACAAAGTAAGATTACATTACATTTAAACAAAGTAAGATTACTTTATTTTCTTCTTTGTAGCAAATTTTGGAAAACTTCAGAAGTTAAAAAAGAATGCAATAGAACTTTTTGGAAATTACTTTATGGCAGTCAGCACCCACGCTCACCCAGCCACGCCCCTCGAAGTGTGTTGTTTAAAAAGAGAAATGACACACCATTTGATGAAGTTCTATTATCAAGCTTATCTACGAAGTTAATCATTAAAATTAGAAACGAGGCAACACCCGTTGTGACGTAATTTCAGAAAAGCTCTATTTTCAGTTAAAAAACGTAGCTATCAAACGAGTCTTAGCAAGGATACTTTGGGAAGACACTGCCGTTTTACCAGATATTACAAAGTATAAGATAAATTACGAGCATTAGCGACTTACCCAACGTTTTAAATCATCTACAAGCCCTGGCCAGTAAAACTTTTTTCGGACTTTATTTATTGTGATCATTTGTCCAGAATGGCCGCCAATAACACTGTTGTGTTCGTCAATAAAAATTTTCTTTTTTTCTTCTTCTCCACCCTTCACAACCTCAGCGTGAAATACTGCACCATCGTACTTTATCTTGCGGTAAAGTATCTCACCTTAAAAGACGCAGTACTCCTTGAACTTTGCTGATATTAACTTTTTTTAAAGGTAAAAATGTAGCCGCTTTTATTAAGACATAAATTCGTCTTGACGTAAATTTTTCACAAGTGAAATTGTTCTTATCAAAATTTTTGAGCTAAAATATCAGACGAATAAGTCAACCAGACGAATGAAAACTGTTTTTGGAAAAAACATTGCTCCAATGTAAAATCAAGAAGTTAAAAATTTCTTCGTGTGGAAGGTACAACTTACTTGATGTTTAGGCATTAAAATGGCTTTCTTTTTTTTCTTTTCTTTTTTTGTAACACGAAAGTTTGTCACAGAGTTATCACTAGAAAGTGTAAGAATCACAGAACCTATTCCGTATATGTTCAGTGTGCCATGTGTCTCCATGCAATGTGAACGAGAGTCCTATCCGATTTAAGATTTTAATACGCCAAAGGATATAGTGTGAACAAGGTCTAAGTTCGCGCTGATCTTAAAGCCGTAAGGGTCTTGTTTATTTTCTTTATTTATGCTGTCGTCGTCGTGTGTCAAACTGACAATTTTAAAGGATCGTACCTATAGTAATTTCAAAATTTGGCTTCTTTAACCAAACAAAATTAAGAGCCTTTTCTATACCAAAGAAAATTGATTTCAAATTGTTACCCTTAGTATCCTGCAATTAAAAACGTAAGAAGTATTAATTTGTTATTTGTTTATAAACCAGGGAAAAACAAGATTACCATCTGACTTTTTTTGACAGAAGTGAATCACTGCTATGCAACACTGCAAAAATGTTCGCAAAATACAGCCGCCATTACAGCCTTTCCCTTCGCTCCTTCGATCCAAAATTCAGTTATAGCGTCCAGTCCCCACGCGCTGTGTGACGTATGAGTGGACTAACAAATATAGAAAGACTGTACTCACCCAGTGGAGATCCACTTGTTCTGACCTTTTTAATGCTTGTTAAACACATTTATCTATAGCATGATCAACCACAAGTATAAGAGAGGTAAAATAACAAAAAAGTGTAATGAAATTCAAATCTATTTCCACAAACAAAACAACATTTTACTCGAATTTCCCAAGAATCGAGTTTTCGGTCATTTCCCAGAAGCAAAATCAAAATAAACTTTCGTCTTTACCAGTCAAATGAAAAGGTCCAAACCGGATTAGCAATTAAGATTTGAATTGAAGTACGCACCACGCTTGTTTCTTTGTTATTCTCACCAAACTGAACTCTCTGGTATGATAGATCAACTTGGCGTTTATCATTAGGGACTGGGGGCTACTCCGAAGTTTGTCTTGATGAGGAAGAAGCGAATTCTCGGAAAGACGGTACAATATTAAAAAATAATTTGGCTGATTATCGACCCTTGCGGTTTTTTTATACCTTTTAAAATATGGGGATGTTTTATTTATGGTCTGAGGAAGTGTTTTACAGAATATTGTTTTAGATGGTAGGATCCCTTTAAGTAACAAAGCTTTTATCATTCCCAAATTCAAAACAAGGCGAAAACATTTTGTAACAATAGGTTAATGTAACAGTCAGCCCTTGAAATTGGCGTTGGCACACGGCGAATGCCGACGTTATTAACTAAATATGCAGTTGGTATCGGCAATATTTTGCCGTCGTAGAATTTACTTCTTGTTTTTCTTACTTGTTAAAAAATATTCTATATTACTTTATTTATCTCATTAAAAAGATAATTATTTTTCCTTTAATTGCTATTTTTAAATTTAAGTTTTTACTTTACTTTTTTACTTTAATAGTTTCGTTTTGATGATTGGCGACATTCAAATTTGCAAAACAAGACCGAACATGTGTTAAAAGAATGAATACATTTGAAATATCAAAGTATTACGTGATTACAAAAATGAAAAATGTCTGATTTTATATTTTAAACTAACACGTGCATATTTAAAGAAATATTTCATTGAATATGCTTTTTCCATAACTGCTGGCAAAAAAGTCCAACATTCAACATAAATGTATTACTAAATACAACTTCAACCAGAAAAGTGTTAGAATCACACTAATGTTTGTACAGATGAATTTTTAAGTTTTTCACACCCTGTTTCGTGATCAGTTTCATTTTCAACTTTCATTCATTTATTTATATTCGGAATGATCCAGTCATTTTCGCGTTCGAAGAAAATAATAAAAAGTTATTAAACCTGAAAGCACAAGTAAAATAAATTATATTTCATACAAATCATTTGATTTTTAATACTCAATAGTGAATTAAAGAGAAAGGCAATCAGTCTCCTGTATTTGGGGTTCACAGGTTAAATCAGCCCCTCACACTTCGTTTCCATAACGGAGAAGTTGTTGTCCGATGTAATGACATTAATGTCCCGCCGATATACATTTCTATCGGACATCTTGTATGCCGATAGCTAGGAAACCTGTCTATTCCTCTCTTTCTGAACCGAATTTCAACTAGAAATGTTTGAATGAGCCAGGCTCAACGGTCGTTGATTGGATGAAACAGGTCACGTGACAGCCTATAAAATGTTCTACATGAAATAGTTATTTTGCTAGTGCTGTCCGGATAGCACAAAACTTTACGCCTTTATATACAAAATGTTTTATCTAGGTGAGTGAAAAATATGTACACAAAAGTGTTTGAACTGGGAATAAATTCTCAGAATTAAATGGCAACTGGGTAGACAATATATAATTAATTGATTCGCATATTTAAGAAACAATACACTGAATCTCATTGGATCTTTTTTTTTGAATTCAAATTCAACTGTTATTAACTGTCACTGTGGGTTGAACCTGGCTTTCCTTCAAATCATATCAACTAATATAAATAGAAAAGGGAAAGAGTTAGAGTCAGGTTTCCTAGCTAGTACGTCGGTAAAAGAAATAAATTGTCTTGTCATTCCAACTTTTTTTATCAACAATTTTTAGGAAAAATAATTTTGCCAATGTAAATCACAATTTTGCCGACGTGATTAATCTGAAATCCCATTTCCTGAAGAAAAAAAATCTGAATTGCAAGAGTTGTAACAAGATGCGATCATCACTAGTTTGCGGTGAAAACCTTGTTATTTCGGTCTGGATTAAACGAGGTAATGGATATGTAATGTCTCGTTCATTGAAACGAAAAAGAGAGACTATCAAATAAAAAGTTTAATTATTGCATGTTGTTAGATTAACACACTCGTAAGGAGAAACGGGAACATCATCAGTGTGGTGTAAGTTGGCTACACTGATACGGAGATGAGATCAATAATGAGCTGTAACCGTCTCAGTCACGCAAGGATGGCACATGTGCACAAAGACGACTATATATGTTAACCCTATCAGTCCCGGGCTTTGGCCCGCCCCGTAAAAAACCCGTTTCCCTGGGTGAGAATTTCAACACACCTAATATGTAATAATTCACGTGTAACGTGACCCCTTAACATATTGAATAAATGAATAAATAAGTTAGATACCTCTATATTCGAAATGCCCTGCTTTCTTTTTAAAATGCTTTTTCTTGTCCCGATTCAAATCTTCTGGAAGAACAGAATTCTTCAAAAAATTTACTAAACTTAGATATTCGTTCTCATCCATTTTTGTTTGAATCGTTTTGTAGCAGCTGATAGATTGAATGTGAATTTTCACGTCTTGCGCATTATATATATAGGATATTAACAAAGGAATGGGATACTTCTTTATAAATTAGCCGTGTTAGGCGGACTGACTACATTAGACGGCGCCTGTACCTAAAAACATTTCATCACCGCTGTACAACTTGCAGACCACAGTTTTTTTTATCATAATTGGACACTCATAAGGTGAAAAGCAAAAAAGTTTCCGCCTATAACCTGGTCCTTTTGTCTGAAAATTGGTACAAACGGTTTTGCTGTATGAACGTTTATTGGCGACGTTACACATTAAATATTTCTATAAAAGAATTCCTGGTGCTTATCATTGGTGATTTAATTGGTGCTAATTATTGGTGCCACCTCCTACTCATCTCTTCCCCTAAGTTTTGTACCTTAATTTTGTACCTTTTGTTCCAATGGTGTAAGTATACCATAGCAGATACAATGCATGAGAAAACAGTTTTAACTTTACTAACTCAAATTCTACTTTAGTTACTTTGAAGCATAAACTTCCAAAACAGCTAGCTTTGTTAAGCTTGGGGAAAAAAATGTTCCAATAAGGGTCATGTGAAAACGCAGGGTACCCAAATTGGGGCACCAATTGGGTTACCTATTTGGGTACAGGAACATTTTAAAGACCAGATTGAGAAATCGTTGCAGATTAGTCGTCAACATGCGATCCCATACACTTTTTATCAGTATTTCGCGCTCTATAACTTAGGGGTCGGTTACACGTACTATTTCACCACGGGTTTAAAGGGTACACGTTAAATATTTCAACCCGGGGTGATTTCAACCGGGGTGAATTACACGTGTAACGTAAAATAATTCAACCCGGGATGAAATTTCACCCCATACATCCGACCCCGATGCAAGGATTTCGATCCAAGGATATGTATTATGACTTTCACAAAAGCAAATAACTAGAACTTTATTTATTAATTTTTTTTTTAAATTTAATCAATTTATTTAACATTGATTTTTAAGGCGATTTTTAAAACATATACCAAAATCCAAAATTTATATAAACGATATCGAATAAGAACGCAACGAAAACAAACAAATAGAGAAACAAGCAAAAAATCCTAAAAATTAAAAACATTGATGTTGAAAAAGAACGATTTTATTTTATTATAACAACATAACAAAAGGAAAATTATTAATAGCACTCGTAAAAACATCATAGTCGATAAAATATAACCGGTTTTGACATTTTATTGCAAATCGGCATGTAAACAAATGTGAAAATGCATCATTCTGCCTATTCTTTCAAAGATCTTCGTGTACGTTGAAGATGATAAGGACGATCTTGTTCAAAATAAAGGACGATATTAGAAAAGCCATGTCGAAGGGAGAAATCACCATAGCCATCCCTAGCAGATTACTCAAAAGCATTCGACCCAGATCTTCATGCTGAGACTGATTCTTCACTTACATCGAGAAAAATAAGTTATATCAAGCGACGCAATCTGGATTTCGGAAGGGATTATTCCACAGCAACTCTCCTGTTGAAAATAAAGGACGATATCAGAAAAGCCATGTCGAAGGGAGAAATCACCATAGCCATCTCTAGCAGATTACTCAAAAGCAATTCGTCCAGATTGCTCGAATCGTATCGGAAATGACCTGAAATGATCTCACTGGTCCCAGCAAAACATCTTTCTTCTCTTGCAAGCACTTACGATAAAGCACAAAACCACACAGAAATAAAAACACGAACAGTATCAACAATGGCAGATAAGTGAGAAATTCATTCCCCTTAATATACGCAGGGTCTTTACCTAAAAAACGAAATGAAATGCCATACACTTAATAATGGAGATACCGATTATGTGTATTGTTGTAGGAGAGTCCGTGAGTCATTTTTTTAGACATACACTCCTCTTTTTTTTCTTACATTTTTCAGGAACACTTGGAGCCTTGATGTTGCACAGTTCTTCTTTGCAACATCGCGAAGTGATGCAATTTGGAGAGAACCCAGTCGTGTGGTGTATTGATCTTTCGAAGTGTGCCGTATTACATGTCAGAACCTTTTTCAACACGTTCGTCTAAATTAAAGAAAAGTGCATCAATTTCGCATAAGCATCTGCCATTATGATTTACCAACTTGACCTCTAACTTGGATCCAGTTTTCACATCATAACATCACAATAGGTGTTCTCACTGGAGAGTATTTTCTCAAAGTATTACTCTAGTAGTTCAACTGACCGTCATTGAGGTGAAAAAGGTTGCTTAAACCGTCATTGAGGTGAAAAAGGTTGCTTAAACCGGGGAAAGAATCATAAAGGGCAAAAGGTGTATTTTAACGCTCAATTAACTCCTTAACGCGCATTCTCATACTCAACGGAATAACGTTTTTAACCATTTCTAGATAAATTTTAGCGATGTAGCAGTTATCATCTTCCATGTTCACACTCGGTACAAATTCGTCACTATCACCCTTGTTGTCATTCCCTACCATTTCGTCACCATTTTTCATGTTCAAACTCCCTACAATTTCATTACCATCTTCCATGTTGTCATTATCTGCGATTTTGTCACCATCTCCTTTATTCTCAGTCTCTAAAATTTCGTTATAATCTTCCATGTTGTCATTATCTGCGATTTTGTCACCATCTCCTTTGTTCTCAGTCACAAAAACTTCGTTATAATCTTCCACGTTTTCATTATCTGCGATTTTGTCACCATCTCCATTGTTCTCAGTCACTAAAACTTCGTTATAATTTTCCACGTTTTCATTATCTACCAGTTCACCACCATCCATGTTATCAATTATGTTCTTGTCACTATCTCCCTTATTACAACACTCCACCGTAACATCAAAATCAGTACGCTGAATACTAACATAATGCTCCCCATTACCCTCAGGGTGATAACCAACAGTTATTGTAGGAATGTTTTCTACGTCTTCTCGTGGCAAAAAAATCCGATCATATTCACATGCTTCTGATGAGACAACATGAATACGTACATAAAACAATTCATTTATCGCTTGCAAGGTCAAGTGGTCTCCGAAAGTCGAATCTTGTCTCATCATGTCAATGTACTCATCATAAGTATTGTAACGGTCAGAATCAAACACACCAGAGAAATTTTCGCGATCATTATATGGAGACTCTCTGAACTCTATCATGTAATCAACCACAGCCTGTCGCAATTCACTCGCTGTCATTTCAGAAAGTTTGAGTCTGTTCAATTGGTCACTAATGGCACTAAATTGACAATTCCCATCTGGCAATGGATTCATTAGTATGCCATACCCTGAACGTTCAAAAACGTTTTCTAGTCGTTCGTCTAAGCTGAGAGTTTGAAAGAGGGATTTCCTTCTCTTCTCTCTCCTTGCCACTCGTAATAGATCTTCAACGTTTGTATACTTTTTTCTTTTTTCTTTTTTTTTCTTTTGCAACTGTTAAGCTTGTGATATCAGACACAAGCAACCAATCTTTCTCAGGAATCTTTGTTTTTGGATTTATATACTCAATATGATATTTCGATAGCGGGATATTTCTACCAATCACTTTTCCTTTGATGGAGAATCTCTTTCTTGGCCTTTTGGTTGCGCCATAGGGATATTTCAACATAATTTTCTCATTCAGTTTATAAATTGGCAGAGGAAACCTTTTGAGTGCACCATTGACCATTGTTTTCGCACACTTGCTCGAAGCATCGTATGCTGCCTTTTGCAGAAGTTTTCGAGTCATATCCATATCAGCAACGTCTTCTTTACTCAGTGTTGGCCATACCTTTTGTCGTATCACTGCAAGCTCACCTTCACTTTCAGGGTCACTGTCTGCATTTGGGTTTAAAACATAATTCGATTTTCGAGAGTAATAGATCTGAAATGGACTTCTACCACCTAGTTCTTTCTTCACATCATCATTCATGATGGACTGATATTCTGGCAAATTTTTAACCCAATTAGCACCCTTTCTTAGTATATCGAATCGAATTTTGTCTCGTAATGTTCGGTGGCTTCGCTCGACTTTTCCCTGACTTTGTGGATGATATGCACGACTGTTGATAATTTTTACACCCACCGCTTTACAAACCTTCTTTGTACTTCCTTTAAATTCTTCCCCATTGTCGCATTGCAGAATTTTAGGTGGTCCATGTTCACGATAGATCTTCGTCAATTCTTGCGACACAATTGAACTCTTTTTTCTTCTTAGAGGGCGTAACCAAAGAAAACGACTGAAAACGTCTTGAACTGTAAGAATATACCGATAAACATTTCCATCATATTCAACAGCGTCATTTTTCATGTCAATAAGATCTATCTGGTGCCTTTCAGACACTTCCTTGGATGTTATCGGCTGAAGCAAAGGCTTGTTCCCAAAATGTCTTTTTGTGTTCTGAAAGATAATATAATATAATCGGTATATGCTACGCTACTTACGAAGTCTGCAATGTTGCAACAAAACGTTGTTTTAACATCTTTTGACCATCCATCAAGGGTTGTTGTATCTATCCAACTGCAAGTTTCTGCCATTTTTAAATATGGAGAAAGAGTTTAACTTAAGCGTTATTTTTTGAAGTGTATAAAAGGAACTTTACCTCGGACTTGCTGTTTATTTTCGATTTGATTACATGGTTCTCAGAACAACCGACAAAGCGTGACTGTAACCGTTGCGTCAGCTTGCGTGCTCCAGAACCTTTGCATGTTTTTTTCACTGCAGCGATGGTTCTTTTTAATTCTTCTTTTCTTATAACTTGTTTCCCATCCACATAAATTGTTGTCCCGCTTGGCCCAATCCGGTAAGAGCATTTATGGTCCTTTCATTACCAGCAGATACGCTTCCCAAACAAGCAAGAAAAACTACTAATGCTACTGCAGTCTTCATCTTGACAGAAATGATGAAGGCTTTTTTATTTTCTACAAGCTAACTCACACCAGCTTGATAGTTCAAAAGATATTTCATTGTTTCAATACCTTTCATTATAAGGACACGTGCTCCAATTCAGAATTCTATCAATTGATCACTTTTTTGTTCAATGTGTTGAAGAATTTTCAAAATCATATTGACCAATTTGTGGAGCTTTGTGTAAAACATTTTGCATACATGCAGGTTGCAGGTGGTTTATCCTTTGCTTATAATCAACTGGTACTTTAATTACTGTTCTCTTATTAAAATATTCCTTGACAGATAATCTGAAATGATAAAATAAATATGCGACATTTCCTGTTGATTTTGAATTTCTGTGCGACATTAACTGTTGATTTTAACGTTCAAGAAGCAAAAATATTTTTTTTAATTTGCGACATTTGCTGTTGGGTTTGCGACATTTACTGTTGATTTGTGACATTTACTGGCGACGTTGCGACATTTACTGTTGATTGCGACATATCCTGTTGATTGCGACTTATATTGGTGTAACATGGGTAATTATTTTGCTGCAACATAGCTTGAGATAAAAACTCAATGGATCGACATATGCCTTGACCAATTTCAGTCATTGAATTACTTATTTCTTTGATACTGTCTGAAAAACTTGCGCATAGCATCTGCAAGGTCCCTCTGAAACTGAGAGTCTTCTTTGGCTTCTCGTAATAACAGTTGCTCCCTCTGAGCAGCTGAAAGTTTTCGTTCCAACTTTCTACGTTTGTTATCAATGAGTTGCTGAGGTATACTTTTATTTTTTCGCTTACTATTTCCTCCACGATTTTGGTCTTCAACATCAGCATCTCCATTGTCATCCAAAAGGGGGGACAGCTTGATTTTCTAGCGAAGCGATCTCATTGAAAGATTCCATTTCAGCTTGATTACTGATGGTACTAATATTTGACAAATTACCATCATTATTATTCGCATTCGCCAAGTCATAATAATAATCATCATCATCATTTTCATAACTGTCAACCAAACTGTCACCTGAAATTCCAAAGTTTATTTTATTAATGTTGGCTCATCCACCCCAGATTTCTGTTAAACTATCGAAATGTTCAAAGACAATTTTTCCACTCCCACTCCGTGTGCCAGCAACAACAGACTTTGAAAAACTTTGTCTTATTTCTTTCACTTTTTCCATAATTCTCTTAGTTCCTCGTGTTATTAGTTCCTTGGAAGACTTTACAAGACTTTTGGCTCCTTTCTTTTCTTCTTGAGAGAGATCATCGAAATTCTCAGGTAGTTTTTCAGCCCTAACAGTTCCAAACAAACTTGAATCCTCATCTTGATATTTTGTTGCCATTTTCCATCTTAATTCTTTGTATTGGTTTGTCTGCATCAAAGTGTAGACCTCTATAAGACATGAATGTTTTGTATTCAATTAAGCTGCCTATTAATGCTTCAATCATCCAAGGTTCCCATCTGAAAACTTTTCTTTTCGCCATTTTCTTTTTTCCACTTGTAGCAGAATTGCTGTTCGAAGCAGTCCCATCCGCCATTTTAACATAATAAAAATACCTACGCGCTGTATAGCTGAATTCAGCTCGCTTGGCGGGATGAAATTGTATATATGGAAAAAAATTCATACCGTTTACCGGGATCCCGCCTACCATAAGGCGAGATCCCGCTTACCATAAGGCGAGATCCCGCTTACCGAGCCAGCCCGTCTATTTATATAAACACATCAGAAAAAAGGAGGAAAATAAAGAATAGACGAGATTCCGCTCAGTGAGCTAGCCCGGTAAGTGAGCCAGCCCGCTTTTCATATAAACACCCCCTAAGTGGTGAGAGTGGTGAGAGGCAATTTTCCCAGTTATTTTTTATCATTTCTTGATATTCAACATCCTCCAGAACCTTGTTGGGAAGAATCCAATGGTCCCTTCCCTGAGGCTGATTGTCACTGGTAATCTCAATGACCGCATTGAAGTGATCAGAAAATGGGTTTAGAGTGTATTTGATTTTGATGGCCGCTCTCAAAGAGACTGGCACATACGCTCGGTCAAGTCGAGCCTGGTTTCCATTGTTGGACATATATGTGAACTCACTCACATTTGGATGGATGATTGTCCAGGCATCTTCAAGACCAAGCGCCTGTACCATATCTAAGAGAGGGTTTATGAATTTGCATGTATAAGAGTGATTATCCGATCTATCAATTGACTGGGTGGTCATATTGAAATCACCCGCGACAATAATATGGTTATTTTGGGGTATTTTGTTTTTAAGCTCCTGAAAGAGAAGGCTTCTTTCATTCTGGGTATTTTTGCCAGATGGAGCATAAATTGAACATATATTGTATTTTTTGTTATTAACAGACACAAGGAGAATTAGGTAGTGCCCGTTGGGATCTGATTTAATAGTTTTCAATTCCACCCCAGGTCGGCACAGAGCAATGTTGCCACTAGATTGTATCCTCCCCGGTGATAGCGCTATTTGACCTCTCCAAAGGTGTTTAATGTATTCAGTATTTTCAATATGGGTTTCTTGTAATAACGCCACATCCGGGTTGATACGATTAATGAAAATGATTGTGTCTCTGCATCGGCCTGTGCTGCGAGTTCCCCCAGTATTGAAAGAGAGAAAGGTAACCATGGTTACGACAAAAGGAAATATAAAATTGATGATGATGACGGGAAAAAAAAAGATATGGATTTTTAGTAACGTAGTTTTTGGGTTCCTTTTAGATTTTTTATTATGTCAGAATTTTTATATTTATTTTTTTAACGTTCCTAACAGGTTTGTTACACCCAAGATAACTCCGTGTATGTTGATACACACTGTAGCAGGTTTGTTACACCCAAGATAACTCATAACTTGAAGCCAAAATCAGCAGCATTGAATTGTCCAAATTATGTTGAAGCACTTTCAACATTTGGCAAAATAAACAACAACAAAATTATTATAGAGCATTTATTTTTGAAGTAGATATAGAAATAGAAATAGAAATAAAAGCGAAAATACAGTGTTTTTATTAATTTTCAAGTACTTCCTTCTCAACCACCATGTTGGTATTGGGAAAAAGAGTGATTCAAACGAACATAGTGCAATACAAAACCCAATTGGTTGTTGACACTTATCACGACTTGAATACAATAACACATTGAGTAATGACGTCATAGGGTATTACAAGATTTGGCTATCTTACCGTCATAATGTTATTAATTCAAACAGACATTAATCGTTCTCCATCATATTTCTATAAACCGTATCACGTAAAAGGGCGTCAAGATGATTTAGCATTCGACCTTGTAATGGAACAGTGAAATAAGATTGTACCCGATCTTTCCAGAAGTAAAACTGCTCTAAAAGAAAAATATACCAATAAAAGTTTTTTTAAAAACAATTTCTGTGTATAGATACAGATATAGATAATAAAAAAATTTTTTTTTTTGCTTGTGGTACGAGTAAATGAATTTCGAGCTAATATACTTTTTTTTGTTGCGTCATAACTACAACGACGGCATGAATATTTACATGGGTATATACAATATCATATTCAAAAGCGACTTAGATGAAAGCATTTCACCATCCGACAGCACGGAGACGAAACCATATCCATTGGAGGGCGACATTTGCGATGCATTGTAGAAAAGTTAGAAAGGAAGTTTCTTTTTCGGATTCCATAGTAAGAAACGGGGGAGAGTTGCACATGCGTGTTTATGCAACGAGGGAGGGCTATATAACGAACTGCACACAAATCATTTAGTCAATTCTAGTCAAAACAGAGCAACAGCAGGAACAATCTTAAGGATTCCAAGATCCCATCCATCGATTAATATCTTAAAAGAACTTCAAAAAATAGAGAAACGGTTAAAAGTCAACTATTCGTAACTGCCAGGAGAATAAAGACTTCACCAGCAAACTGGCGAAACACCAGATCACCTTTATTAGTATACTTTCGTTAATCTTTCTCTGCTTTCTTTTCTTCCTTAAAGTTCTCTCCTCTCTCTGTGGGACGCTAGCCACATTTCAAGCACAGGCTTTTCACAAGCACTTCTCTTTCTCCAAGGCTTTTTTAAATTTTTCCTGTTAGAGGTCTTGTTCTGATTGGTGCAAATTTCCTGACGAATTTTTTTAAGCAATCAGGATGCAGCTTTTATGAGAGAGAGTTTGCATCGCACGGGTTATTCACTTGTATAGTGGAAATTCACCTCAGTAAAATAAAATTCACATTATTCACATTTTTAATTTTTTAAGATAAAATTCAGGGAAGAAGTATCATAATTTGTCATAACCTCAACACATCAAAAAACCCTGATTTTCCTTACTGGATTTATTCAAAATTTGATTTAGAAAATTTAACTGATGATGAATGTAAAGCAGAGTTCCGTTTTTACAAGAATGACATTTACTTTCTCCAAGAATCTTTAGAAGCAAGAATTGGTGTGGAGTGGGTATTTGGGGATATTTGCAACTTCTTTAAATTTCTTGACTTCAAAAAGAATCTTAAATTGGGACTGTCACCAATTGGCAAAATGTACATAGTATGTGCATTTTTAATGAATATTCACACCTGTATGTATCACTCTATGACCTCCAGGTACTTTAACATTGATCCACCAACAGTACAAGAATACCTTTTTTAACTCTTTATTGACATGACTACAAAATTGACCACTTAAGCGATTCTGCAGCAATTTTCCACGAGAATGGCTTAAGTGTGTGTTAATTATGTCTTTGTTGTTTTATCATATATAATATACTAGTTTTTTTAACATTAACGTCTATATATTTATAAAAAGTAAAAGAAGTTAATCGCACACCACATTTCTGGGAATCAAGGCTAGTAATATCTGCAGGTTCTGACTAAGGAGGAAAGATTTAAGAGTATCTTTAGACAAATTGGCTGAAGATACTCATATAAATCTTTTACAGTGATAACAGGCAGTCATTTCTAGCCCTGAAGAAAAATATACAAATAAAAGTGGCTCCTCATTCGTGCAAAGGAATTCCAAGAATTGACGGTTTTGCATCTCATTTCCGGGAATACCCAAAACTATGTAGTCACTGTAATAAAGAGATATTTTTTTTCAGTATATAGGCATTCTTAGAAATGTAAAAATATATATCTATTTCTTAGAATTTCATGAAGCTTGTGAGAAATTTCTGAATTCAAACTAAACAGGATAAATTGCCCAAACGCAAGCTATGAATTTCATGTGAGCATTTCCCTGTGGTCCACACATATTTGGTGGCTGTTTTAGAGCTTTTATCAGTAAGTCTTAGCCTCCATTTATGCTACTCTCACATGCAAATTCAATGGGAAATTCATACCTTTAACAAAATATGAGGTAAATATGATTTCATCATCAGTTATCTTAATCAAGTGATTTTTTTATCATGGCTAGCATCAATTGTTGTTGTTGTTTCATTTGTTGCTGAAAAAAAGCCTGCTGTTGCTGTTGCTGTTCAAATTTTTCTTGCTGGAGAGCTAATTCCTGTTTACGTAACTCCAACTCTTGTTGATTAAAATGACTTTCTTGTTCAGCTCGACTTTTAAGATACATCATCGTTTCAGATCCGTTATTTCTTTTGCTACAAGTGGGATTATCTTCTGTTTGTTTTCTTTTTTTAGTTTCATCCATAGTCTCCATGGCTTTTTGTCGTACATCCTCTGCATTATTTTTTTCAGCATCAATTTGTTTTAATTTTTGTTTTGTTTGTTCATTGTAAGATGCAGTAGCTTCATCTGATTCTTCTTTTATATCCTGGAGTAAATGATCAAGTTCATTATCTTCCTCATTAGAACCAGATTCACCTTGTTCTTTTCTCATCATTTTTTTGTGTTTTTCTAGCAAGTTGCGAAAACGATCTCTCACTCCTTTTTGGTTAACATTAAATTCAACTTCAGAAATTTTATTTAGATCTTCAGCAATACAACTCCAGGCATTTCCACTTTCTTTAGAACCAGGTTTGAACTGGTAAGGTTTTAGCAAGAGTAATTCTCTTCCCAAAAATATATCGTGTCAGTAGGTCCATCTCATAGGTGAACTAAAAAATTAAGATTTTTTTAGCTCAGTGTTTCATGAAAATCATAGAAATGTTCTTTAAAACCAGAAAACATAATAAAGTCAATGCTGAAAAGAAACTTCAGATTCTGTTTTGAAACTTATCATCTCCTGGTTGGTTTCAAAAGAAAAATGTCGAATTCAATCCATGCAGGGAATGAATTTTTTTACGAGTAATGGTTTTCAAATATACTGTAGATGTATTATTTTTCTGAAAGCTGGCTAGTTTTTTTCTTGTGGCCTAGCAGATATAAAAAAGGCAATTTTGTTCGTCAATATCCGTTACCTTTGGTTGTTTATAATACATAGAAAGTTACACAACCAAAAGCAAGAAAATTTGTTAATTTCTTACCTTTTCTTGGCCATATCTTCAACCAAAGTTTTAACCTTCTCAGGACGCCTTGAAAACACCAGTTTTGAAGTAGTTGCCTTTGACAGGACGTCTGTTTACGAGGGAATCTCCGCATACACGCATGTGCACAACGGAAAAATACACATTTCACGAGGACGTCGTCCTAACGACGCCATTTGCGTAAGGTGCCTATTGCCATTGAAACCCTAGTAATGGTGTTACGCTTAATACTAAAAGCAAGGTTTGTTCCTAACGGGAATTCCCGAATACTAAACAAAATACATACCGCCCAGCCAAATTTTGTAAAATTGCGTAGAAATGCGTGGGCTGATGTGAAAGCAACTGCGATAAATGTTTTGAAAAGAATATCAGAAAGACCGAAAATTGTGGAAGTAACAGAAGGCTTCCCTAGTTCCTCCCCTATGCAGTCAACATGATCAAAAATAAAAATTCCATGCTTACATAATACTTTTGGGAGTCTGCGGATAATATTTGCAGGGGAATCAGTGGTTCCGTTCATTTCTCTTCACATTCCATGTTGCCATTGGAAACCTCATGGAAGCTATTTAGTTTTCGTTTTGTTGTGTCGGACCACTTGGGGACGTCCTTAGACATTCACTTTCATACAAGAAGAACCTGTGTAATTATTTATAGGAGGAATAAAATATTGGTGAAAAAAAGAATTGCTTATTTTGTTGCATTGTGCGGAATTTATTAGTTAGAATTTTACCCAGGAACTGCAGCCTGTTGTTGCCAGCGAGTGCAGGGTATGTGGAAAAGCACATTGACATGATTTCCATCTGTGTCACCGATGGACTTATTTGCCAGTTTTTCTTTTATGCTTTTATAGCGAACATTCTCCTCGAAATTCTCCATGAAATCGACATATATCCTCCTTTTATTAGTGTCGTACTCGTTTTAAAGGTCGGTTCACACTGATAAGAAGCTATCGTTCGCTATCATTCTCTAACGATAATTTTTTTGCCGGTGTATCTGGAGTTCCACCCTAGCTATCGTTCATTTTAAGACATAGCGATAGTTCGCTATAGATATCAAAACATTTTGATAATTAAGGTCGGTTTCCATACGGCTGCATTTTATGCTCGAGCGGAAAAAGCTCGGAAGATTTCTTCTCGGGAGCACAAATTGATTTCCATAACTGTTTTTCATGCGCGTGCGGGTAAAAAAATTGTCATTTGTCAAATTGTTGTTATAAAATACAAAAACATATCTTACATTACAAAAAAAGACAACAAGAGTCTATGTTTATGTAGATAAAATATAAACCATATATCAATTTGTCTATAAGTTGTTCAGTTAACTGTTCTTTGAACTCCAGTTCAAATAAAACATTTTGAATTTTCATTCTAGCAATTGATGCATCTCTCTTTGAAAGCCTACCCAAAATAGGTGCTATGCTTTTACAGAAAACATATTTTCATCATCAATTGTTTCGTTAGTACTATCTGTAGAAATCAATGATTTTGTTGCTTTATTCATGCCTTTTATCACATCAAGCAATTCATTATCAGCAGGAACAATACTGGAACGTTTGGTATTCCTTTTTTTAACTGGTGGTTCAACATTTAAACTTTCAGCAGGTGATTTGCTAGTTGCTGTATTATCCGAGTGGGCCAGCTGACAAGATGAAGATTCTTCATGAACTGATTCCAGGGGGGCTATTTGATGGAAACGAAAATCTACGGGCTGATTCATCAGATGATCCAGATATACTAGATGCTGGGCTAGCAGGAACAGATTCTGATGGATTAAAATTTGATATTGTCTCTTTATTTGTTATTTTTTCGTGCAAAAATTGTAACTGATTAAAATACTTGCACTTAGGTAAAGTGTGTGCTGCTGCTCCTGACTTTGTCATACTAGCTCTCTTTACAATGAAACGTTTCAGGTTGTCTCGTAGATTTTTCCACTGGGCTTTCAAGAAGTTTACTAAAACAATAAAAATTAGAAAATTGAATTAGACACTTGAAGTTAAATTACCTGCCATGTTTAATATAATCAAAACAACAGGACACAAGCTGGGCTGCCCCTGCCTGGGGACAAGGATTTTAATTCAAAGCACTAAACAATAAAACAGTTAGTAGGTATATACTGAGAACTGACCTGGCTTTCCAAACTTTTTTGAAATTTCATTCCAGGCGTTCATTCTTAAATTTTGATCATGATGTGATCGTGTGCTTGTGTTCCACAAACAGAGCTAGCACTCCATTTCTATGATGAATGTTTCAACATCATATACTGCTGGTATAGCACTGACGCCAGTTGTTATTTCTTGACATTCCTCTTGTATGACACTATGATCTACTGTTGTGGATTCATCATTTTTCCTTATGTTTTGTAAAAAAGAAAGATTTTGAGATATTTCTGAGTCTTCTTCTAGAA
Source organism: Turritopsis rubra (assembly GCA_039566895.2). Taxonomy (NCBI): domain Eukaryota; kingdom Metazoa; phylum Cnidaria; class Hydrozoa; order Anthoathecata; family Oceaniidae; genus Turritopsis; species Turritopsis rubra. Next base: position 15,445,646 of record CM077620.1, read on the forward strand.
AGTAAGAATCGAGGTCTTCATTCGCTTTCGTTGCCATCTTGAATATTATGTTTTGCTGACGTTTGCATAAAATCGTAAACAAACAATACTCAAATATGATTGGCTAATATAAAATGGAAACAAAAGAGAGAGAAAAACAACTTGCTCAAAAGTAGAAGGAGTTCAACTTTTACGCCAAGCTCAAGAGCAGCTCAAAAGAATTCCAAATCTCTCAGTCAGCGGTAATTTTTATTTTATGCGCATGCGTTGGCAAAATTCTCCCGAGCTTTTTTCGCTCGAGCGTAAAATGGAGCTGTATGGAAACCGACCTTTAGCGTTCACTTTCGTCCAACATTCAAAAGAAGCCAAAATTTTATATTTTGTCGGACAAAATTTTCATCACTTATTTTCGTTATTTCTGCCCGGTTAGGTATGACGTACGTGCCCGAGGCAATCTGTTCTAGGGTGTTGCAGATGTAAATACACAATTCAAATGTTCTCACCCCTGGTTGACGGTATATAGACTTAACCTTTGATGTTAGTATTTTGTTCCGGACAGATTCCGGGGATTTTTCCAAACATTTTGTATTAAGAGTTAGATTTGCTTGTAAAGAAATAAGGGCGTGGTGGAACGGTGTTGGTTGTTCTCAAAATGAGACGAAACACTTACCGAGTTTGGTAAGACGATGTAAACATCAAGTCCCTGCAAAAAGTTTCATTTCCAGTGCAAGGGCTTTTGGGAATTTGGGAAAGGTTTTGTTTGCTAGATGCATGGAGGTATAAAACAGAAGGAGACAGAACTCTTAATTTTTCTATTATTCAGATAATGACTTTTCTATTCATTTCGGTATCTCTTTGATTGATCGGTGATGCGCTTTTTACCACTTTTCGGTGAAACGAAAACTTTAAAAAAAAATAACGACAACTGAAAAGTCAAATGACAGCCATTTTATCATAGATATTTTTCTTATGTAAGGTCGTACGGATTACAAAAATTAAGATAATTACAGGAAGCCAAAATAGAACCTATATTTTTAAGTAGTTTTGAAGATATCATATGATTTATCTAAAACTTTCAGCCCCTATATCTTTCAAATTAGATGCACCTCCTTAGTCCCGTGCAATCAGACAAGAGCTACAATAATTATCTATTCAAAAACCTTACTTCAAATATTTTGAGGGTATCCTGACATATACCCTGAATATAACCTGAAATTACTTTGTTTTCGTTGCATAATCGTGACGTTTTTGCATAATTGTGACATTTACTTCAGATTATGCGTTTTTAGTACTTTATTGTAACGATTCTTGATCACGTGAGAGGATTCGTAAGAATGTGATGGTTACCTGAAGCATTAAAAAATTCCCTTCAAAATTTGAGTTTTCCAATAGGATGGCCAACATATCCAGAACATGTAGTAATACCTTGCGAAGGTGTCCGTGAAAAAAGCAACTTGATCCACGAATTGGTCAGCTCAGCACAAGATGAACGTGAATCCAAAAATGCCAATTAACCTTATCAAAGGTCTTCTCTTCTCTTCTCTACATTACGAAAAATGAGCCGAGCAAGTCTTGTTGGGATTGTTGACATGAGAGATGGATGCCATTCTTGGGGAGCAACGAAATGAGGGTGTTTTTGACAGATATAATTCGATACCTTATCGGAGAAATGTTACTAAATTTTTTCCCGACTTAATTTTTTCCCCGATTTATTTTTCCCTGATAAGGTATTTAAATAAAAGGCGTCATTTTAGTTGGCGGTAAAGTCTTTCCTACGGGCCCCCGCGCCACAGGGAAATACTATTTTTTACATAATTTCTGTCTTACAGTGGAACTTTTCATGCTGTGTTTGTAGAACGTGTAATTTACTGACATAATTTTACCAATCTTTCTAAACTAAATCCATAAAAAATTAATTCTTTTCTCTCACCAAACTGATCTTTTCCTTGTTGTTGTTGTTGTTGTTGTTGTTGTTGTTGTTGTTGTTTTATTATAAATAATGGAAGCTCTACATGAAAATGAGAAACCGCTGAACCAATCTTATTCGTAAAGCAAAATCAGAATATTGGGAAGGTGAATTCCAGAAATCGTCAAATTGTAAAACCGTCTGGAAAACTGTTAAAAGGTTTACTGGGGACACTAACCAACAAAACATAGGCTCAATAGACATCAACAACACAATTGTGACTGATTCACTACAAAAAGCAAATGCCATGAACAAGTTTTTGCAAATGTTGGAAAAAATGTAGCGAAAAACTTGCCGGAAGCTGAAGATTCATCAAGACACATCTACAGAATCTACATCTACAAAACACCTATAAATTATGGAATAATAAATTATGGACCTACATGTTTCTCAGTAAATGTGAAAAATATGCCTGATGATGTCTGTAACAAAAATGACAATGCTATTAGTAATCTCGAAATGTTTGCGGATGATACTGCTGCACATGAAATTGGCCGCACATTAAAGCCCTGTCAAAAATCAAGGTAGTTGCTGAAAGAATTCGCTAACAATTCGCTATCTCGTGAAAGATTCATTGGTCCAATACGAAATATAAGCATCAACAAGCCAATTAATGTTGTTAATAGCTCTAAATGTCTTGGTGTGACTATTGATTCAAAGTTATCTTGAGAAGCTCACATTCAATTTTTGAGAAAATCGTTCTTAAGATTAAGAAACTATACCATATGAGATCTATGTCAAGCCAAATACTTGAAACAATCTATAATCATGGAAATTTACCAAATATTCTTTATAGTATAATAGTATGGGGTAATTGTATCCTTATTGAACAATCTACATATTCGCGCTGCACGATACATGAATCGTATAAAGAAGGGGACCACCCATGAAATAGTGTTGCGTCAGGCAAACTGGAAACCAATCTAGTTCTACTACAAGCGACCTCTGCACTTCTACTAAAAAATTGATTTCAAAAAGTACATGTTCCAGATACAGTACCAGAAATAAGCAAAATTGGATCTACCTAGTTTCAAATATTCTTTCTTCAAGATTCACTAAATCTAGCAGCTTTCTTAATTCTCGTGCTCTAAGTTTTCTTGTGACAATGTCTCTACATTTTCATAGGCGTATGCAGGGTCAGTCAAAAAAGTGGAGAAGTCCAACGGTTTGATATTTCTTTTCAGTCTTAAGTGTCGATTAGGTTACTTGCACGTTCTTTTTTTCTACTTTAAATGACTAAACTCTCCTCCACAAATTTATTTCTATCCTTCACTAACCTATCCAACTGCACTTTTTCAAATTAGTCAATTTTCTTTTTTCTTGGTCCATTGTGTTAATTCTATATTTTTCTTTCTAAATAATTCCTCTTTTTGTTTTTCACAAATATATAGATTCTTTTAGCGAATTAATTTACTTATTTATAACCTTTCAAGTTCAAGTTATCTTATGAAGGTCATTAAAATGATTAGAGCGAAGGTGTGAAAAGTGAAAAATGAAAAGTTCGAGAATTCTAATAGGAAGTACTCGGTAGTTTCAATTACATTTTGAAATTT